>JADRCD010129041.1:0-10372 GCA_019843815.1 Montemys delectorum | reverse complement strand
AGGAAGGAAGGGGGGAGGAAGGAAGGAAGGAAGGAAGGAAGGAAGGAAGGAAGGAAGGAAGGAGCAATGATTTTCAGGAGTGAGTTACTGGATAGAACCCTTGGCCTACAAGCATTGATGTTCTTGTTAACCTCAGGTCATAGATGTTGGTGGTCACTTCTAGAATGAAAAGAACCATACTTGGGAGCCTCATCTCATGAGTACAGTTCTCAGAATATATATGTATACAGCATCAGTATCTGGTCACCCATGCTTTCTCTGGACATCTTTTCCCTCCTAAATGTCCAGAATATTATTTGCAAATATTTGTGGTCCTTTTGCCTCTACCTCAGCCCTGAAGCTGATGATGACAAGGGGCTTTTTAAGATGTATCTGAATGGACAGCTCCTACTGACTCCTGAAGTCATCTATGATGGGAAGGTTTGATGTTACCACGATTTTATTAAAACCATTACTTACCTGCAGAACACAGTGGGCAAGAAGTTACATTGGGATCACAAGAGTTGCTGCTGTGTAAACAATCTTTGATCTCTGTCTTAAGACACAAGTACGTTGCTTGTGGAGGCCACTGGAGTGGTAGATAGTATGTGACTAATAAAGAAAGTGCCCAACAGTGTGTCTGACGCATTGAAGGAAGTGGATGCAGACAAGTATCCTGAGAAGCATACAAGAAGCAGGCTTTCTCAGTGGGAGGAGGCCCCCAATACACCCATGATGGGGAACACACTGTTACTGTGTGTATACACAAAGGGCCCAAATCACTCCCTCCTGCTGGACCAGTGGCAAAACAGAGGTGCCACCCCCTCGCCCTGGATCATCAAGCTATACAGTTTACCAACTATCTGTTTTGAAAAATACAAAGTAAAGAGACCACAGTTTGTTGGTATGGCATCAATGTCCTTCAAGAATTCCAAACTAGACACCTGTTTTTAATCTTTTCTCAGAGTCTCCACATTCAAGCCTGGCTAGCCTTGAACTACCTGCTCTCTTTCCTGTCTTGAATTCTAAGTTTACTGGCTCTCACCAACAAGCCCAACTCTTTCTTCCGAAGAGCAGGCTGTATCAGGGAATGTGTATACTGCTGTGCACGCCTTCTTGGCTGGGTGGCCAGAGGTCACTAACTTTAGCCATTTTCTCTAGAGGGAATCATGCTCAGTGGTAAGATTAGGATCTTCAGAATCCTGTCCTTCCCACCACCATATCCAGCCTTCTTTTCTCCCACAGCTCCTCCAGGATAGGACCTAGTAGGGTCAGACACCCATCGAGGGTCTAAAACTCGCAAGCCGGATAGAGATTCCAGAGCTGAGGCTGTATTTATTCTGCTTCTGTTAGAAGCATTTTGGGGGGCCGGATTTAGGGGTAGACCTAGGGACTGAGTACCCTCATTATGGACTGCTACTTGCTTCCCTTGAGCAGCGCGCCGGTGGCACTCTAGGCACTCCAGTAGCCAGGCAGGACCAGGCAATCAAATGTTTTCCTGAGACCTAATTTTTAATGTTTCATAATGGAATTGACTCAATATTTTTCTACTATAAACAATTCTGAGATCAACATCTTATGTGTGGGTGCATATGTAGATACATATATATGCATATATAAATATATATCCATAAAACACACATATACATATGATGTATTTTCCCCTTCATCACTGAAGTAAGATGCTGAATTGAAGGGGGAAATGGTATGAAGATTTTAGATACATTTCCCTAAATTGCTTTCCAGAGAATTGTGCTGATTACTGCTCCCAGAAAAGCAGAAGAGGACTGAGACTTTGGTCTCTGTCTCTCTCAGGATGTGAAAAAGAGGCTGGGGTACACTTGCTGATCCCAACATATCTTGGTAGAGAAGTTGTGGGGTCAGGTGAAGGGGTGTCCAGCCTCTTCAGGGAGGTCACTGCACTCAGCTGGAGGACAGAAGGACAGAGGTACAGCTGACAGTACTGCCTTTCATTTGTGACTCAATTTTCCTTCTCTGAGCCAATGAGGAATTGAACTTCCAATAGGGAATCAACCAAAACAAAAGCCTAAGTCTCTCCCAAGAGGGCTGTGCTGAGAGCAGGAAGCCAGAGGGTATACATGCTACATCTGGGTGCAGTAATGAGCTCGAGGTAGCCTTTGCCCAGGGAAGATGGTGACCAGCAAACCCACATCTCATTAAGGATTGCTTTTGGTTCTTTCTCCTCCAGTCAGCATGAGCTGAGCATATGATACCTGACATTGGAGAGGGGTAGAAAGTTTTTTGTGTCAACTTGACACAAGCTGGAGTTAGAAAGGAGCCTCCCTTGAGGAAATGCCTCCATGAGATCCAGCTGTGTGGCATTTTCTCAGTTAGTGATCAAAGGGTGGGAGGGCCCATTGTGGGTGGTGCCATCCCTGGGCTGGTAGTGCTGGGTTCTATAAGAGAGCAGGCTGAGCAAGCCAAGAGAAACAAACCAGTAGTAGCATCCCTCCATGGTCTCTGTATCAGCTCCTGCTTCCTGACCTGCTTGAGTTCCAGTTCCAATCAGTTCCAATTTTCCTGACTTCCTTTGATGACGAACAGCAATGTGGAAGTGAAAGCTGAATAAATCCTTTCCTTCCCCCAACTTGCTTCTTGGTCATGATGTTTGTGAAGGAATAGAAACCCTGACTAAGGCATACATGCCTAAGCAAGGGTTTCCAGCACGGGATGCTAGCTTAGTCAGTGTTCTATTGCTCTGAAGGGACATCATGACCATAGCAACATTTATAAAGCAAAGCAACCAATCGGGGCTTGCTTATAATTCAGAGGTTTAGCCCATTATGATCATGATGGGAAGCATGGTAGCAGATATGGTGCTGGAGAAGGCACCAAGAATTCTACATCTAGATTGGCAGGCAATGGAAAGAGAGGGACACCGGGTCTGGCTTGAGCATCTAAGACCTCAAACCCCATCCCCATGACACACTTCCTCATGGTGTTCCTACCTATGAACCTATGGAGGCCATTTTCATTCAAACCACCACAGATACCTTACGTATATCAGGAGGACAGGGATCAATCCTGGGTGTGTGGTCGGTTCTAACATGAAGCTGTATCACCAGAGAGTACAGATTCTCCCAGCAGAAATTTAGGAAAGGCTTCCCAACGTTGAGGAGAATCTTGGTCCAAGCAGAAACAGAATGTATTCCAAGAAAGCATGAGCAGGTAGTGAGTCTCTGTGGTCTGGAGCTGTAGTCATAGAGAACCTGTTAATGGTAGGTACTATGTCACTGATTGGGATATGACCACAGTTGTGGGAAGTAAGGCTGTGTACAGGCTGCTTTTGTGCATCAACTTGATACAAGCTAGTGTTATCAGAGAGGAAGGAGCCTCAGTTGAGGATCTCATGCATCCATGAGATCCAGGTGAAAGGCATATTCCCAAATAGTGATCAATGAGGGAGGTGCCGTCCCTGGGCTGGAGGTCCTGGCTGGGTTCTATAAGAGTAGGCTGAGCAAGCTGTGAAGAGCAAGCCATCATGACCCTCTCCATGGCCTCTGCATCAGCTCCTGCCTCCAGATTTCTGCCCTGTGTGCGTTCCTGTCCTGACTTCCTTTGGTGATGAACAGCGATGTGGAAGTGTAAGGCAAATTAACCCTTTCCTCCCCGGATTGCTTTTTGGTCATGGTGTTCCACCACAGCTGTAAGAGCCTCTACTAAGACAGGCTGCCAAGTGAATCTAAGTTTGTATTTTGAAGTCTTGGTTTTCTCCCTGAAAGGCTTTAACTTTTGGTCTTGTAGCAGTAGGAAATCAGTACTTATCTTAAGGCTTAGGCCTGCTTGTGGTACTACTTGTGTTATGGAAAGACTAAGGGTAACTGAGAAGGAGAAAGCCTGAGAGCAGAAGCAATTAAAGTCATGACATGAAGACACCCCCTGTACATACACACTGTCATTACGCACATTTTTAAACAGCCGGGAGAAAGAATGGCTGTGGTAGAAATGTCCTGAGACTAGAGGTGAGCTCTGGGGAGACATGAGAAAACTTGAAGCTGAGGTAGCTGTCACCGCCGAGAAGGAAACACAGCCCCAAATATCCCAAATATTAGAATAATGTCATTATTGTTCCCTTACCTGTGGCAGCTGATGGGCCAGTATGATCTATGATCTTTTTGGGTCTTTTATTAAGTTTTCATCGCTGGGTTGTCTGTGCAGCCTACTGCCTCGGGGAACATTGGAGATTTGAATTTGAAAATGAGATTCACAAAATTAGATATTCTTCCTATTTTTCCCCCTTTCTCTAGCTCCAAAAATGACTTCAAACAAAGGGTTAGGAAGGGCAAAATCTTTGAGCTTTAGTCATAAAACAGCTCATTCTTGGTCCCCAAGCTTCCGCCTCCTCTGCTATCTCCCCACGTTTATCCTTGCTCTGAACCTCCTCCATCTACATGGAAGGAGAAGCCTAAACCCAGGTTCTCATAAAGCTAAAAGAAAGGAGGAAAGCTCTGAGAGGTGTCCTGAGGCAGAGAAAGCAGCACAGTGATAGAACACAAGGAGCCCACACAATAGCAAGTTCAGCTAAGTAAGGAGCACAGTCGCCTGGAGGAAGTTCAGTTGGAGGTTTGACAATGTGAAACCCAGAAGTGACTTTCAGTTCACTAAATCTTGAATGGGAGTGGTCAGAGAGGAGAGACCCTAGGGAGAGAGTGGCAGACTCAAGTCATCCTGAAAACAAGAAGTTCTAGGACTTTCTTTCCTATCACATGGTTTCTCTCAGGCTATTTCTCTGCATCACTGGACAGCAGGGAGAAGAATAGAAGCTTAATTAATGACTTCATCATCTTCTTTGGGTGGAGGTGTGGGGCAATGTGAAGATGGTGTCTGCTTACCCAGGAGAACTGTGCTTGTCCTCAGTGTAGCTGCCTCTGGGGTGACGTGGTTGGGGTGCATGCTGCCTCTGTAACTCACTTGGTTCCCCGTTGTTTGATTTTGACTAGAAATTGAAGGCATCATGTCTTCCCTGGCACCCAACCAGAAGCCAGACTGTAAGTCTCTTGTACCTTCATCCTCCCAGCTCCTGATAAGGTTAGATCCCTGCTCGTTAGCTGATCCAGTAATAAGGTTTTTACTTTAGTTGTACTGGGCACACCACTCAACCCGCGTGTCACACTGTCCAGAGGGCAGCTTGCTAGGACCTCACTGCTCCGTAGGAGCTTCAAAACCAAGCTGGGGACATTTCTGACCCTCAGGACACCAGGCAGTCTCTTATATTGATCCTTTCAAGCTATGGACGTTGTAGGTCATGGCATAACACGTGTCCTCAGCTAGAGAAGTGGATCACACTGCTCCCAGATTTTTCATGGATAAAATGTGATGGAAAATGAGGAATATTCTGGAGACTTGAGGGTCACAGAAACAAGAGTTTCCCTACCCGTATAGGTGAAGTGCAACAATACCCTCTAGTCTCTTCTCAGCTGCCAACAGGCACACAGAAGGAACCTCCTGAAGAACTCAAGCATGGAGCAGCTTCTCAAAGCAAAGCAATGTCATTGAATTTTGTCTCTGACACCGTGTTTAAGTGATGGTGTGACACCAGCGGGCTTTAAGAAATGTACACAAAGTATGTTCCATTTTGTTTCATTTAGATATCTCTAGTTCCCTTTCAGCAGACCCCAGAGACCATCAGAGCCCATACCCCCAGCATTATATGACCCATTCTTCCTAGGAAACAGGCAATCATCTTAAGGTTCCAGACATTCCTGGCATTAGGATGCCTCCTGAGACATCTATTTGTTTCCTGTTTAGCCATACATAGGTGTGTGCATATGTGCGTGTGAGTGTGTGCATATGTGTCTGTGTGTGTGACTGAGTGAGTATGTGCATGTGTGTGTGTGAGTGTGTGTGTGTGTGTGTGTGTGTGTGTGTGTGTGTAGAGGCATGAGGACAACCTCTGAAATGCTGTCTGCGTCTTTTGAGTCACGGTGTTCTCCCACACATAGTCGCAAACACATTAAGTAGACCACAGCAAGCCTCCTGCCAAGCAGTAGGCATCACCATGCCTGGCATTTTAAGATATAGTCTGAGGATCAAACTCAGGTCCTCCTTCCATGGCAAGAGTTTTACTGATTGAGCCATTCCCTCTGCCCTGTGGTTTATTTTTTCATGAGATCAGTTTTGTAGCATTAAGCAGTTACCACGGTCTGTTTCCAGAACTTTCTGTCTTCCCAAACTGAAACTTGGAATCCCATATATATATAAGCTCTCTGTTCCCTTTCTCGCCTCCCCAGCTCTGGACACCAACATTGTATTTCTGTCCATGTGAGCTTGCCTACTCCGGGATCCTCGGGCTAAGTGGAGGCATGGTCTGTGCTTCTTAGTTCACCATGGTCTGGGGGTTCTTAGCCAAGTTCCTTCAGATTTTGTCACATAGACTCAGAGACGCTCTTGGTGGGACGAAGGTTAGGAATTCCTTTTTGATGAGTTAGTTCACCACTAAGCTAGTATTTACGAACGCTTTACTGTACATTTAGAAGGGAGATAGAAAAGTAGTTCAAAAAAAAACAGAACAATTTTAAAACAGCGTCATTGTCCCCAGTGTTCAACTTCTAAACTTGAAGATCTGGAGGCAAAATGAACACATCCAAAATAGTAAATAACATGCCCATACATGTCCACACACACACACGTACACACACATACACCCACACAAATACGTGTAGACCTCTGACCTTATTGCCTTCTGCGATGTGAAAAACTTTGAAACAGGTGGTACAAAAATCAATCCTGAAAAATTGAATTCATCTGAGGCAAATCTGAGTGCATGCAGGGACACAGTATTTAGGGAATCGACTTTTGAGGAGTGGCTTAGGAGACATTTTCCTTTTTAAAAACATCTAAATAAATGTTAATGATCTAGGGATTTTTTTTTCCTGCATGGAAGCAGGAACTAGTTTACACATCTCCTCTCTTTCCACGTGCTTCCTCACTTGACACAGTTCACTGAATCCTGCTAGATGCAGTCAGCTATTCGCCATCTGTACGGAACAGCTGCAGTTTCCTTCCTATGCAAGCAGAACATTCTATTATCAAGAAATTGGCATATTGTGCCCACCGCTTGCTCTCTTTGCATCTTCCTGCACAGTGAGGCTAATCAGGGGAGAGGGAGCAGCCGCGTGTCCCAGCTCCTGGCTAGGTCAGGTAAACACAAGCGACAGCATGCTTATCTTCCTCACCAAGTTAACTTCTCCAAATGCTCAAAGCCCTTCGATGAGACATCTGTGCCCAATGATACTGATGAATAGAGAAAGATGTATAAATAGCCACAGGACTTCCTGTTAAATGTATTGCATTCGGTGTAAATATTTATGTCCCTTCCTTCTGAAATATTCCGAAAATGAGGGTAGAAAGATGTAAATCAATAAGGAGACAAGGACGGGAAGGATGACTTCATTAACAGGAAATGTTGATAGAGTTGGGATCTTAAAAGGAAAGGATGAGGGGGAATGAATTCTTCAGAGCCCAGCAAGGCTGCTGGGGAGACAGCTACAAGCAAGAAGTCAGTAAGGACTGCTGAGCTCTGGAATGATTCCGGGATTGGAGTCAGTAGTATCCTGAAACTAGAGGAAGGAAGGGTTAGATGAAAATATGCTCAGTCAGTAAATGCTTGCTTTACACCTGTAAGCACTGGAGTTCAAGGAGAGACCCTGCATAAGAAAAGCAAAAGGGAAAGTAGTTAAGGAACCTTTGGTGTCATGGACATGCACACATGTACACACACATACACACAAAAAGGAACTTATATACATGGAGACACACAAACATATGCGCACACACAAAGGAACATATACACATGTCCATCTGTAAAAGACCAGGCACACACACGTGTCTATCCAAAGGAACACATACACACAGGCACTCACCCTCCAAAAGCATCCATGTTAGCAGCAGTAAGAATTCTAATGTACCCCTCCTTGACCAGCTGATAGACTCTTCTCTACCTGGTCAGGAGACTAGAGTCTTTTCTGTGAAGAATTTTACCCCGGCTGACCCCACCCATGCCAGTACCTAGGCACAACAGAGGCTGGGGAGACAGGCTTGAAACAGGACCAACGAGTATACGTTTAATCCTGGAGAGCCACTCAGACTGATAAGCTGCCCTCCGTGCGAAGCAAGCTGGTGAACATTGACCTGCGGGCGCCTGTGGCATGGCAGCTATCATCTGACCAGACTCTAAGAAAGCTTATGGAGAGGCAAGCGGCACAACCATCCAATCACGTGTCTCCAGTCCTAAATCAGATTCACTAACACCCCTTTCGTGATATTCTTAAGATTATTCCCTGGGCTACAAAAATCTATGACGGAAAAAAGGAACTAAGTCACCATAGTTCCATCTTCTCTAAGTAATGTTGTTCGCATCCATCATCGGGGCTCGTCCTGTTCTCCTGTCTATCACAGCTATTGTTCTAAATGGATGTCTGTTTTGAAAACATCCTTCTATTTTACGGTTTTGACTGGACAGGGGATCGATAGGGGATCGTTAACACCTCCCCCCCCCCATCAGTGTTTAAATTGCAGTGACCTTGTTTCTTATAGCTAAGAGCATTCTCCGTGTGGGTGTAACCACACGTCCTTCCCTTAGCACTTAATGCAGGCCATTCCATTGGATCTGAGTCTAAACAAATCCAGAAGGAGGACAGATCTTCGAAGACTTGACTATTTCCTTAAAATTGCTGACTCAAAGTGTACATTCCTTTTTCGAAGTGTCAGTGCCTGTAGGTGACTTGTGCTTTGGGAATAAACAGTTTACAAGCCTCTCTATCAGCAACCTGTGAGGGGAGCCTTTCTCATCCTAGAAAATACTTAGGATTAGTTCCAGAGAAGAGAAGAACAGCTGCATGCTGGCTTGATATTAGGGACAGCATCTGAGTGTTGTTTACATTGATACTTGGTTACAAGTTCAGCATGTGCAGTATTGTTACATGCTTATGGTTTTTAAATTGGCTATCTGACATTGTCTTTATTATAATATTTATCTTCTTGACCAGTTTGTGCCTTTCCGATGTATAAGCATTGGCCCTTATCCTGTTACGTGCAGCAAATATTTCCTCTGCCCTAGAATTTTCCCTTTAACTTGTTTCCTTTTCTAATTTGGGTCTTAGTATTCTATTTTTAAATATGGAGAGGAGAAGGAGTCATCAGACACACTGAAAAATTATTCGGTTTTGAAGAGATATCAAAATGAAACAAACCGACAGAAAAAGGGAAGGTGGGTGAAAATAGAACTTGAACAAACTGAAATGTTGTGCATCTTCCTAATATTCATATAATGAAATCCCAGGCCAACAGAGTGATGGTTCTGGAAGGTGAGGCCTCTGGGGTGATTAGATCATTAACAGGGTCCAGAGTCCACCTGAGCAAAATGAGCAGTCCTAGAAAAGAAACTCCAGAGAACTCTCTGGCCTTCTATCTACTAGGTAAAGATGCAGTACATTGGACAGTTTAGAGCACTGAAGAGCATCACCACTAGACAGTGGCCATGATGACAGTTGGCTTAAGATTTCTAACCTCCATAACTGTGAAAAATAAACTTCAGTTGTTTATAAGCCATACAGTCTATATTATGTTACAATAGCACCCTGAACTAAGAGAAAGCTAAGAAAATGAGGGAGAAAAATATTAGGGTAAGAAATTATGAGTCTCAGATAAGATGAAAAAGACATACTATATAGTACTTATCAAAAAAGACATATTATATAAAAAATAGAGAGAGGCTAGAAAGATGGCTTAGTTGGTAAAGTACTTGCTTTAAACATGTGACAACCTGAGTTTGTATTCCCAGAACCCATGTAAGAAGCCAGGCACATGATGTATGCCTAAAATCCCAGTGCCAAGGAGGTGGTAACAGAAGGGACCCTAGGGCTCAGTGACCAACCAGTCTATCCTGTTGGTTTACTCTAGGTACAGTGAAAGATCTTGTTCTAAAAAAAAATAAAATAATACAGAAAAGTGATTGAGGAGGACTCTTGTAGTGGTTTGAATAAGAATGGCCTTCTGTAAGCTCAAATATTTGAATGCTTAGTCACCAGGGAGTGTGGATTTGTTAAAGGAAATTGTCACTGGGAAGGGTGAGGCAAAAGGGGTTTGTTCTTGCTTTTGTTTGTTTGTTTGTTTGTTTGTTTTGGAGGGGAAGATGGGAAAGGGAAAATGTACATGTAAATAAAGAAAATACCTAATTAAAAAAAAAAAAGAAAAAGAAATAGAGGGTCAGAAGGAGGCCAGAGAAATGACAGGAATAAATTATTAAAACACACACACACACACACACACACACACACACACAAATTATGTGACATTGAAAGGTGCTGCCAAAAACTGAGACAAAGTAACACCTTTTGATATGCCTCTGGTCCTCATAAGTGGTTAACTTGAA
>JADRCD010129039.1:0-10485 GCA_019843815.1 Montemys delectorum | reverse complement strand
GAAATCACTACAAAGCAAAAAAGCAACTTTCTATGTGTCTTGACTTTTTTATGTGTATGTACACTTTGCCTGCACACATGTTTGTATGTTCACCACATGTGTGCCTGGTGCCTGAGGAGGTCAGAGAAGGGTCGGATACCCTGGAACTGAGTTACACACACTTATGAGCCACTAGCTGGGTCCTGGAATTTGAACCCAGTGGTTCTGCAAGAGCACCAAGTGCTCTTAACTGCTGAGGCAGCTCTCCAACCTTTTCTTGGTTTTGTTTGTTTGTTTGTTTGTTTTATGAAATGTACTACATTTTATTATGGGACAAAGCATACCTCCAATTTAAACATGACCAAGTCTCCAGGTTAAAAATGTTGAACTTTGGGGCTGGAGAGATGGCTCAGCAGTTAGGAGCACTGACTGCTCTTCCAGAGGTCCTGAGTTCAATTCCCAGCAACCACAGGGTGGCTCACAACCATCTGTAATGGGGATCTGATGCCCTCTTCTGGTGTGTCTAAAGACAGCTGCAGTGTACTCACATACATAAAATAAATAAATCTTTTTTTAAAAAATGCTGAACTCCATCCGGTAGGGTTCTTAGATGACCATGATTTAGTATAAACCCTCAGTCTTGCCCTTGTGTGAGTCCTTTCAACTCCAGTTTCTTGTTCCTCCAGTGTCTTCTGTCGCAGTTGTCTGATTTCATTCCCAGTTTTCATCTGAAGCCATTGGGGAGCAGGAGAGTTTTACTTTTGTTTCTTAGCCAAGACTCGCTTGATTCTGAAAGTCTTGTGGAATGTCACAGGAAGAAGCTGGCCAGGGGTTCTGTTTTGTTTTTAAGACAGGGTCTTGCTACATAGTCACACCTGGCCTCAAACTCCTGCCAATCCTCCTGCCACGCTGAGATGATGAGTGTGTGCCCCAATGGCCAGCTACATATTAAAAATGAACTTTCATTTTTGAGCTGAACTCTGACCTCCACATCCAATTCAGTTCAAGTTGGTGAGGTGGATTAGCAAACCATTTGGAATCGTGTCCAGTACTCCAAGTTGGGGAACACCCAATGTTTCTTAAGTTATCGCCCTTTGGTTGTTCTCTTGGTAGTCAATAGTTAGCCAACAAATGCAGTCTGTGTAGCAGAATATATATTTCTCTGATCTTGTATATAATAACCAGAAATGTAATCACCTGACTTAGTAGCCAAATAACAGTTGACTAGATATCCAGGTTGGGTTTCAACCTTGTCGCTGGGACAACAGTGTCCCTGAGTTCTCTTGTCTGCTTGCAGATATTTGCAAGCCTGCACCGGTCTCTGCTGACATGCTGAGGAAACTCCAGGTGGAATGGCCCTTCCAGGAGCTGTTGCTGCTCCGAGAGCAATACCAAAAGGCGTTCAAGAACAGCACCTACTCAAGTAAGAGCTGCAGGCGCCCATAGGTGTTCTAGCCACAGGTGTGCTTGGAGGGGCTGCGCTTGGATACAACAATCGTCAGGGCAATGCAGGAAACTCCGCAGTATTTCAATACTATCGAGAATTAATGAGTCTGGGGGGCATGGCTCAGTTGGTAAGGTGCCACGTAGACAAGCATGAGAATCTCTAGCATTTGCATTAAAAACTGAGTGTGTTTCTATATGAGTTACCCCAATACTGAGACAGGTGGGTCTTTTGGCACACTTAAGAGCAAAAGAGCAGTTCCAAGAGAACTGGGGTGACTCCCAACAACCCGTGACTCCAGTTCCAGAGGATCTGCCATCCTTTTTTGCCCTGTGCACCAGAAGCCCATGTGGTACACAGACACACATCCAGACAAAAATCCTATATACACAAAATAAGTAATTTTCTAAAAATTATTTGCTGATATTTGAATAATGAATAGGAGTAATCTTTTTTAAAAACCAAAGTGGGTGAAAAACATGTGCCAATGTCTTCCCTCTGAACAATGTCAACCTCTGACCTCCATAAGTGTGCATACACATACACCTGCACTCATGAACACACATGTGAACATACATGTACATGCACAGAGTTGATGAGATAGGCTGGCATGAAGCTCCATGGTAGAGCATACTCCGAGCACACCTGAGGCTCTGGCTTCAATAACCAGCGTCAAGAAAAGAGTCCATTGAAGACCCCACCCCAGCCCAAAGCTTGTACAGCTTCCCTTGACTTCTGACTTTGCTGCCCCGCCACAAAGTAGAACTCAGAAACCAACTTCTTACTAAGTTTTTGATCTCCATCGACATTCTCAATGAAAAAGGAGACAAAGCTAAAATCCAGAAATGAGAGAAAGCACTCAACATTTGTCTGCCTATGTCTGGGTCACCTCATCCAGAATGATGCATCCAGCTCCATCCATCTACCCACACATTTCATAATTTCTTCTTTTTTCTCTCTCCATTTTCCAAGACAGGGTTTCTCTGTGTAGCCTTGGCTATCCTGTAACTCATTCTGTAGACCAGGCTGGCCTCAACCTCAGAGATCCAACTGCCTCTGCCTCCCGAGTGCTGGGATTAAAGGTATGCACCACCACTGCCCGGCTCATAATTTCATTTTTAACAGCGGAATGATTTTCCATTGTGTGAATGTAGCACATGTTTATTATACTCTGCAGTTGACTGACATCTGGACTTTTTCAATTTCCTGGCTGATGCAAGTAGGGCATCCATGAATGGGACTGAGCTGGATATCTACAATAGGATATAAAGTTCTTTGAATAGAAACCCGAGAGCAGTATAGTTGGATCACATGCTACTTCAAGATTTTGTTTTGAAGCACCTCCCTACTCCTTTCCATGGCTGCTGCACCAGATTGCATGGTCACCAGCAGTCAATAAGTATATGTCCCCTTTCCTCATATTCTCATCAGTGTTTGTCTGTTTGTTTTGCTTAGCCATTCAGCATAGGATGGCGTTGTCCTACAAGGCTCTAAGGCAAATGAAAGCAGCATTCTTCATTAACTATGAAATGTTCGCATCTGAAAGTTGATGTCCGATGGCACTGCTTGGGTTGTGCTGGGATGACAGCTGTGGGTACCATGATCTGATTCCTTTTGTAGGTTTGTTCATGTTCTTTGAGACGAGGTCTCTCTATGTAGTCCTGTCCTGGCCCTGACTAGGTTGAGTAGGCTAGCGATCCTCCTGCCTCTTCCGCCCAAGTGCTGAGATTGAAGACGTGTTCCACCACACCCACAACCTTCAATGTTCTTGTCGAAACTGTTTTGAGGTACCACAAGCCGCCTCCAAAGAAGATGATGAACTTAATTGATAAATGTGTGTACGCTGACTGCTCCTCCCACTTATTGTTTCCTGCCCCCCTGTCCCCCTAGACACAAACATATTGTGGTTTGGCTAAGTCATAGCTCACAGTGGCCTCTGATTACTCAAGTGGAAAAAAAAAATAAGAGTCAGCCATCTCTCATTCTAAGTCCAAAGCTAAACAGTGAGCTTGTCAAAAGCTGTGGCAGATGGAACCCTTGGCCTCTGCCACCAAATAATTAGCCACGCTCTGACTGCAAGGGGAAAGTTGCTTAAGGAAACTGAAAGTTCTACTCCAGTGAGCGTGTAGTTGACCGGAAAACAAAACGGCTTTATCCATAATGAGGGAGTTTCAGGGGTCAGGACAGAACCAGCCACCACAGCCCTGCCAAGAGCCTAATGCAGAGCAAGCCCTAGTTCTCCTCAGTTCTGTGAAGGGGGGAGAAGGGTGCTACTGAAGAGGTGAAAGAGGCTCAGAGGGTACTCAGGGCCGAGCCTGCTGCAGCTGCAGCCAGCTATCCAGAGGTCGGGTGAAGATGACGGGTGTAGGGAGCTGTGCTAACGTCAGTGAGGGCAGAGCAGCCTCATCCTAGAAGATGTTGTCTAGGTTTTCCATAGCTGGAGAGAAGTCCAGGCTGGCTTCGAACCCTCAGAGGGCGGCTGGCTTTCTTCAGGTTACGGACTACTCAATGAGCAGTGGCGTCAACTTAAAGTCCTCCACTGTATCATTCAAGTCCACCATTGAGACCTACTGCTGCTGAAGGGGGCAGGGAAGATTGCTTTCGAATGCTTACCGCACACCAGGACCCCCAGAGCTCTTCTGGAGACATCCAGGAGGCTAATGCAGTCTCTGTGCCTGCTACCACAGCACCAGGCTATGGACTACTGCTGCTATTTATGATTTCATAGAAGCATATCAAAGCACCAGTTGATATAAGAGTTTGGAAGAAATTCATTCTGGCCCTCCAGGAGTATTTGGGAGGATTGAAGATGTCAGTGGAGGAAGTAACTGCAGACTGAAACTATGAAATAGAAAGAAGGCCTGCTTTCACTTTCAAAATAAAATTTGTCACAGCTGAGGAGTTACTGCTTAGAGATGAGCAAAGACAAAATGGGATCAGTTCCTAGGGGAGACGCTGTGAGCCTGGGAGAAGCCGCAGGGTCAAACTTAGACTGTTACATAAACAGAGCTGATAAAACAGAGCAGGATCTGAGTGTTTGGCTAGCTTTGCAGAAGTGTTCTCTCTAGGTAAGAAGCTGTCAAGCTGCATCCCGTGGTACAGAGATCACCAGCTGATAAGACAAACTTCATTCCTGTCTTAAGAAATTGTCGTAAATGTCTCAACTTTCAATAATCACTACCGCCATCAGTTAAGAGCTGCCCAAATCAAGACTCTCTGCCTCCAGCCAAATGTTACAGCAGTAAAAGGGTTTTGTTTGTTTGTTTGTTTGTTTGTTTAGACAGGGTTTTTCTGTGTAGCCCTGGCTGTCCTGTAACTCACTCTGTAGACCAGGCTGGCCTCAAACTCAGAAATCCACCTGCCTCTGCCTCCCAAGTGCTGGGATTAAAGGAGTGTGCCACCACTGCCCGGCCGGTTGGGTTTTTTTTTTTTTTAATATCTATTTTTTTATTTTGTTTTATTCTTAGAGACAAGGTTTCTCTGTTAGCCCTGGCTATTTTGGAACTCTCTCTGTAGACCAGGTTGGCCTTGAACTCATAGATTTGCCTGCCTCTGCCTTCCAAGTGCCGGGGTTAAAGGTGTGCACCACCACTACCCAGAAAATCTATTTATTTTGTGTGTGTTGGTGTTTTGCCTGCACGTATGTCTGTGTGAGGGTGTCTGAGCCACTAGAACTGGAGTTACAGATGGTTGTGAGCTGCCATGTAAGTGCTGGGATTTGAACCCTGGTCCTCTAGAAGAACAGTCACTGCTCTTAACCACTGAGTCATCTCTCCAGTTCCCAATCCTTTTAAATTAAGGTATATACATGTTAGACACAATACTATTGCATTTAAAATAGACTATGGTATCATATAAATAGAACTTTCAGTCATACTCGGAAACCAAAAAATTGTATGACAGACTTCATTATGATTTCCTGTTTTATTGCAATGGTCTGAAACCACAAATCTTCTAGCCATGTTTATTTAGTACATAGACTAATTCACCTATCTTTGTAAGATTTGCTACATACCATCTAGATTTCAGTATATCAGACCAATGTTTATTATATGCTATATATCCTTATATACAAAGTACATAAAAATGTGATATGTAAGAAACCAAAAATGAGCCAGGCTCGAATGGCTCACACCTTTGATCCCAGCACTTGAGAGACAGGCAGATTTCTGAATTCCAGGCCCACCTGATCTACGGAACAAGTTCCAACTTAGTCAGGGCTACACAGAGAAACCCTGTCGTAAAAAAAAAAAAACAAAAGAAAAAATAAGGAGAAACCAAAAATTAATTATGTGCTGATGAGTAATATAATTCCCTAAACTCTGGCATTATTTATTTATATATTTATGCATTACCCAAAATGGTATTTTGCTTGCATGTGTCTGAGCACAATGTGCATGCAGCGCCTATAGAGGCCAGAAGAGGGCGTCTGATGCCCTAAAACCGGAAATACAGACAGCTATGAGCTGCTTTTCTGGGAGTTGTTACTAAAGCCTGGGTCCTCTCGAAGAGCAGCCAGTGTTCTTATCTGCTAAGCCATCTACTGTCTGGTACAGTTCAGTCACTGTATTGGTGATGCTAAAATGTACAAAAATAAATAAATAAAAGATGCGTCCTAGAAAATATAGGTAAATTTTCCAATGCCAGTTCTATTGGACCTGCTTAGGACTCTCAGCCCTCCTAAAGCTGTGACTCTTTAACACAGTTCCTCATGCTCTGGTGGCCCCCAACTATACAATTATTTTTGTTGCTACTTTATAACTAATCTCGCTACTGTTAGGAATCGTAATGTAAATATCTGTGTTTTCCGGTGGTCTTTAGGTGACCCCTGTGAAAGGGTCGGTGTACCTCAAAGGGGGTCCCAACCAAGTAAAGGACAAAAAACATTTGAGAGCCTGTCTGGGCAGAAGGAAGGAAGGAGCCACCTTGTTATGCTGATCAGATCTGATGAGCTAGCCTCGGCTTCCTTTTCCTCTACCTTTCTCCCCTCTGCCTCTGTCCCCCTCGTGTGTAGCCATATGCTGAATGTCTTTATGTTAATTTACATTGTAACTAAAAGGAAAGATTGGTGTCACCTGGTTTATATTTATCCCAAAGATCTCTCTGCTTTCCCAGTGTGTGTGTGTGTGTGTGTGTGTGTGTGTGTGTGTGTATCTTGTGTAGAGGGCAGAGGACAACTTGTGGAAGTTGGTTATCGCCGTGCACAATATGGATTCTATGGAGCCAAACCCAGGTTGTGAGGCTTGGTGGCAAGTACCTTAACTTACTGTGCCATATCGCTGGCCCCTTATTTTTATTTTTAAGCATATATTTGAACTCAAGAGTATAGTACCTTTGTCCTAGGAGATATTAGTGTTTACCATGTTACCAGGAGATGTATTGTTAAACATGAAAACTGTGAGGAGAAAGACCAAATCCATGATTGTCTAATTAAAGTAAGCTTTATTTAATACTGGCCAGGATGGTGGACATTGGCCAGGTCCATACCCAGAATTCCCAGAGAATGGCAGTGAATTAGGTTACACAAGGCTAAGAACTTCCTGTCTTCATCCAATGAGGCATGAGAAGGGGGCACAACCATATATCCTGATGTACTTCATGCCTGCGTATCTTCCACCTACCTGTGACCAAGCACATCCTGTGCTCCTGGAACAGCCAACCTCATTTACTGAAGTAGAAACGTGAGCTTGTTATTGCACATGAACAACAGCCTCCGAGTAGGCATAAATTTTTTGCAACCTACTTTTCATAAGGGTTCAACCTCTCTTCTCTAGCCCACCACCCAGCAGAAGTAGTGGAAGGGAAAAGTTATTAGGATATGGGGGAAGTGGACCTGTTCAGCGATAGTTCTTTGGGAGAGAGCTCGATCTTCTTTGGCAACAGTTCAGTCACATAGCAAACACCAAATATGACTCAGCAGCTACAGACCAGTCCTCTAGGCAGGCAGACACCAGACATGAACCAGCAGCTGCAGTCCAGTCCTTTCAGCAGTCAAATAATAGGCACAAACCAGCAACTGTAGTTCATTCTTGAAGAAACCCCCAGGCTCGCCAACCAGAGTGAGGAGAGGCCACAGAAGCAGTTCCTGGGCGAGTTTCTCTCAATGGCAGCATTATCACAAGTTGAGCTCAACAATGCAAGCTATGGAAGGTGAACCAGTGCATGCCTGTCATTAATGAAGAACAGCAAGGTGGAGCAAACCAAACCAAGGCTCTGTGCTGTCCCCACTGTCTGTGGGTCGTCTTTATATCCCCTCATCACGGGTCCTTCCACATGTTTGCTATGTCAAAAAATCCTTTCACCTGTGTCTGCTTCAGGAAAACAGTCTTTCCCATGCCTGCCCCAGCAAACCATCATTTGACATGACTGACTTTCCAAAGAAACTAGAAGTTTCCACTTCACTCCAGCATTCCAGGACATTACCTGTCCTTGGGCAAGTGGGGCAGGCATTTTTTTAATGGATCTCTTAAACACAGTAATTTAAAATTAAAACATAACTTTAGCATCTACAGTATTGCATACATAAACTTCCAGTACATTTTGAAGAATTTAAAGAAACAGAGGCAGAGAGAAGCGTGAACAGAAAATATTCTGCAAAGCAGACATGCCAGGCTTTTTGGAAACGAGGAGGACTAGGCAGCCATGGTGCCTTACACCTGTATTTATTTATCTATTTATTTACTTGTTTGTTTGTTTTTCCAAAAAGTTTTCATGTGTTTGTTTTGTCATTGTTGTTTGAGATAGGGTTTCACTTTGTAGTCCAGGCTAGCCCCAAACTCTTGATTCTTCTGCCTTAGGCTTCCAAGTACTAGGACTCCAGTTTATGCCACTAAGCATGGTTCCCAGCCTTGCTCTTAGGAGTAGATGTGTCTGGTCCTTGTTTGGGACTGTACATCCACAGCTGTCCCCTTGGGGGTAAACCCATTGCTCCTGTTCTCACCTGTAATTGGCAGAGGTGAATCCATGACTCAGGTCAATGATCCGTGATCCACTTTCTGCATCACATTTGCAATATGCAAGTGATCATGGGCATGACTGCAGCAGCTGAGCTACAGTTTGCAGTAGGCTCTGTCGCTAAATGTAGATCACTAGACTTGATCTTTGGGTCTATATGTATTACTAATGACTCCTGAGGAATGGCCAGTCCAAACCCAGTGTGGATGGAGACAAACAGGTTGCTGTGTAGATCTCATAGCGAAGTGAGTGTGGAGGTTTGGGGTGAGCTCAATGCTGTCCCAAATAGAGGCTTTGAGGCTTTAGGAATGCTAGGTGGCTGCACTCCAAGTTTCTCAAATCCCAGTGCACGTTGCTCCTTGCTGACTGACCACAGTGCTATGGAAGTGGGCTGCTCCTACTCTAATAGACCAACTCTCATGGCCATGTGCTCAGGGTCCACCTACCCCATGTGACTTCTTCCTTCTTCCTCTTTGCTCCTCCTGACCTCTGCCCAGGACCCCCAAAGCCCCGGAACCTTTGTTCTGCCCCCTCTCCTGCCCAGCCCAGGCTGTAGGCATCTTTATTAACCAATCATAAATAACTTGGAGGGCAGGTTTACACAACAAAAGCTGGCATATGTGAGGATCTGCTCGTCTTGGAGCAACCAGATCTTAGGGTCCAATATAAAGCGTTGAATACATAGCAGCACCAGACCAACCCTTACCCCTAAGGCTACCCAGCAGCCTTTGCCAGCAGCCTTGAGTCTGAGTCTGCACTGCTACAGTTACAAAGGTGATTCAGGCAAAGACTTAGAGGCCAAAGAAAGCAAAGCCACTTTTTTTCTTCCCTTTTTTTTTTTTAATGATTTTGTGTGTCTTTTTCTGAAAGATAATATTATGGAGACATAAACGAAGTAATGACCATCTATTATAGACCAGGAAGAATTAAAAAGTAAGATAGAGAGATCTACACAGAAATAAGTAGACTAAAGACAGGTGCACTTAAGAAATAAGAGTCTACACTTACAGGACAAGGGAGAGGAATAATTCTAGAGACAATGGAAGAGGACTGTCCTATGTGAGCCCTTAGCATGTTCTCTGAGCACTCCGAGTGTGAGAGACAATGGAAGAGGACTATCCTATGTGAGCCCTTAGCATGTTCTCTGAGCACTCCGAGTGTCAGATGTCCTAACATGTTCACAGGCATGTCATTAATTATCTAAGGACCACATGCAAGTGTGATCCTGGACTTATAATCAGGAAATATTGGAGAAGTTTATATTGAAGTGACAACCTCTCTGTAAAGTAGGAGGCAAAGCCATTTGTTCCAATGGAATTAGCAACCATGTGGAAACAGCAAGACCCTATACTCAGTGAGAGAATACTTCCTAGAAAATGAAAAATAACCATTCAAAGTGTTCCGCCACTACTTTACAGGAAAAGGTAAGTCAGAGTGTTTTCATTTTAGGCACACCTCAATAACCTTAAACGCACTAATTCACTTAGTTTGTACAAGAGGTCCAAGGGATGTCTCATAAGGCCCTTAGTATTAAAAGAGATGGGAACAGAGTTCAAACTGCTGTGGCTTTCATCTATCCTCTAATGTTTAAACAGTGAAGGCATTTCTAAGAGACAAGTGTAACTACATAACTAAGTGTAACTAAGTGTCTCCTAGTATGTTATAAGTAGTTTACCATGATAAAACTGTATGTTAGAAGTCTTTGTCAAATTAGCTCTTCAATTATTTCAGGACCAATCTGGATAATGATTCCCTAATGAAGTGGGGGCAGGGCTGGCTTGGCATTTCATTTCAGTGCTTTCTGTAGCAAAGCCACTTTTAAGGAGAAAGTCTTGACATTTACCAGATAGAGAGGTAGGGGTGTGTGTGTGTGTGTGTGTGTGTGTGTGTGTGTGTGTGTGTGTGCACGTGTGTGTGTGTGCACACGTGTGTGTGAATTTCTGCTAAGTAAGTGATTTGAGAATGTATGTGAAAATCATGGAGATGTACTATACCTATGATACCCAATTCAAAGACCACATTTAAAATTGTACTGTTGAGGATGCAGAGATGCTCCATGGCTGCTCTTGCAGAGGACCTGGGCTTAATCCCCAGCATCACATGAAAGC
>JADRCD010129038.1:18602-46825 GCA_019843815.1 Montemys delectorum | reverse complement strand
ACACACACACACACACACACACACACACACACAAATAAAGCAATCATGCTGACACACATATCTGTGAAATGACCTGGCCTTACAGCTCATGACACACGGTTAAAAATATTGCTTGAAACACAATCTCTTAAAGATATGCTACCATCAACCTGAAGGTCTTCAAAATTCTGAAATGAAGTTGGAGAGTTTTAGACACTGTTTGGTTTGCCTATAATGCTTATGCATTTCTCATGTCCCCAGCATTTCTCCTTGTCTTCCAGTGTTTATAGCTCAGAACCCAATTAAGACATGAGTGTTAATTAGAAGCAAACAGTGACTAGCTGTCCTCAAGTAAGCAGCAAGAGATTGATTGGGAATAGCTTGAACCCGCCTTACTAGAAATGGTGGAAACTGGTTGAGGTTAGCTCCTGTCTGCACTAGACTGCCCTGGACTGCCCTGGACTGCCCTGGACTGCCCTGGACTGCCCTGGACTGCATTAACACCTCCCAAAGATGTCTTCTGGTTTGGGAAGAGTGAGGTGATAACTTGACCAGCAATAGGACTCAAGTCAATAAACCAGCTAACCCTCGCCATGCCCCTTCCCATACTGTTTAGTGTTCCAGGGTTTTTAATGGAATGATACCGTGGTTCTCACATGTGTTGATAAACTGGGAAATAAAATGAATTTATAGCTGAGATTTAGTTCTACCTTTCCAGGACTCTCACCTAGTATCTCTTAGATATTATCTCAGTCAGTGTCTATCAGTCTAGCTCAGCCTGCCCATAGGACTGTGCATTTATTTCCTGCACTCTTTCACTAATCAAATAACTTGACCTGGTAGAGGTGTCAAGTCTGGGTATAATTCCAGGGTCCCATGTGGCTTTCTTCAGACTGTTTTCATGAGATCATAATCCAGTTCATTTCCCACAAATGTAATCTTGTCCTTACACAGCGGCCACTGCTTAGATCCCCAGGCCCTGGGTGATTGGATATGCTTCCAGACATAGCCCTTCTTCCTCCAAAAGCTCCCCAGGACAGTCTACTGGCCTCCATAAAGCCAATCATGCATTCAGGTCTTCCTTCACCCAACCCTGGCTCCTTGCCCCTCTCCATTATACAGTGTTACTACACTTGATCCATAATGGATCAAGTCAGAAACATCCTGAGCCATACTAGAGAATTGTCAACAATGAAGAAAGCAAGGCCCCCTTACAGTGATTTCCAATGCTTTCATTTCTTATTTCCTTTGTAATAACAACTATGATTTATAACCTAGTTCATTATAAAATATTACCAAATATGAGCTTTTCACTCTTAGTGAGGAAAGAAAAGCTTTGTATATTGCACCTTCTCTGAGGGCCTAGTTCATACAGAACAAAGACAGGAGAATATAAGAGAAGAAATCTGAAATAGGTGACATTAGATTATCTACTTAATAAATACTTATTGAGCAGCAAATCTGTCCCAGGCCCTTCTAAGCACTCTTCATACAGATATGTATTTAAAACATTGTAAGTGCCTGCTTTCCTGGAGCCTACATGTAGACAACCACTAGCTGTGTGATCCTAAGTCCTTTTACCTTTGTGAACCGTGTTTTTTTCTTAGGTAGAAAGCAAGATCTTGATCTAAAGGGAAAGAAGGTCTTTTTCTAGTCCCAATACTGTGTGATTATTAAAATGCTCAGGGGAGGGGGGAGGCAACAGGGGTTTGTTCTTGTTGTGTTTGTTTGTTTGTTTGTTTTTTGGAAGGGAAACTGGGAAAGGAGAAATTTACATGTAAATAAAGAAAATGCCTAATTAAAAAAAAATGCTCAGGACATGTGGATAGGGCATGAATCATGACAACAAAAAAAGATATTTGTCTAAATGGATGTCAAAGAAATATGGTGGAAAAAATTCTGTTTGACCCACAAATATTCATCAAATATTTTAGCTCCTTGTAAGAATTAAAAATGTAAAGGTAAATTACATACTATCCCTTAGTATGTAAATACCTAACAGAGAAGACGCATGAAATGAATTCTTTTTAAAATGTTTTAATTGAAATAAAGTAATATCACTTTCCTCACTCCCTTTTCTCTTTCTATCCCCTCCCATGTACCCATTCAAATTGATAGCCTCTTTCTGGTTATTGTTGTTACATTTATCATATATTCTTTATATATTGCACTTTATAGTGTATAGTACATATACAATACAATACATAATATACTATTGGTAGTGATAGTATATATAACATATAATATACATGTGTCCTTTTTTTTGTTGTGTATATATAACATCATGGCTGACTACTCTTAGTTTGACAATCAATAAGGGGACTCATCTCAAGAAGGAACTAATTCTCCTTTTTTCCACGGTCATTAGTTGCCTCTACTTCTTTGTCTATGGTAAAACCCTGTGAAATTGTCCCCCTTGGCCATGAACCTGTCCACTGATATTTCCATTGCTCTGGTCTTGCTCATTTCTAGGAGTTACTGTCTCACAGCTGAGTTCTGTTATTCTGGCTCATTGCATGCCTTTTTCTGCAATGTTCCCTGAGACAAGGATACAGGAGCTGTAGTGTAGATGTCCCTGTTGGAGCTGGGCTCCCCAGGATCTGTAGATCTATGCACTGTGTCCAGTTACAATTTTCTGTGATGGTTTTCATCTTCTGTAAAAAGAGGCTTTTTTGATGAGGGGTAGTAGCTACACTTATCTAAGAAAATACAATATATTTTACAATATAAAAATGAGATTTAGAATATAAAAAGGAAAATGCTGATCTGGAAAAATGGTGATAGTACATTCTTTTCTGAGGTCATGACATCACTAGCCCTAGGAAGCTAACTAGATTTCCAGTACAAGGCATAATTTCTCTCTTGCTGAATGGGCCTTAAGTCAAATAAAACAGCTGCTGATCACCACCAACATGTGAGTACCACTTTCTGAAACTGAACATATTTACAGCTATTTTTAACATTGTTCATTGTCATGGTTCATAGGTATTACAGCTGGGTAAGACTGTTTAATTGCTTCTCTTTCTTTGTGTCTTGCACAGAATTTTCTGAAGCCATGGAAGTAAAACATAAGGAAAGAGGCTTTCAAGTCAAGTCTAACTCAATTCATCTGAGTCCTATGTCCTAAGTGTGTGGTGCCTTAAACAATAGAGATTGACCTTCAACCTCTGAGAGGCAACCAAGAACCTTAGCAATAATCCACATTGTTTTGTAATCAATATAATAAATTCCTGTTATACTTTTAATTGATACCAATAATTAAAAGTACCAATTTGCGATATACAAAGTCACAAAGAATGTAAACGCCCAGCAATCTAGCTAAACAGAGGTGAGATGTAGCTCCTTCTTTCTTCAGATGCACCTTTGCCATTCACCATATTCCCAAGTTTGGTGCCATCGTCTTCCTTATAAGTCTGATCGCATATATTTCTTGCTACTAAGAGAACTCTGGAGGCTGCTTGCTTTTCATTCTTTGCAGTTGAGAACAACATTGAAGACACAGAACTAGCTTGGAGTCTGAGAAATAGTCAAGAACAGATGGTTATCTTGTTCATTCTGGTGCCTGGTACATAAGCTCTCAGCTCCTTAGTGAAGCTCAGGATTTCATGTAGCCTTCTGTGCTGAAGTGGTCCAAGGCCAAGGCTCAAGCAAACTTCAGAACCTCTCATTTAGACTCTAGTCTGACTTTATTTTTCTTTGATTTGAGATGCTGGAAACTGAATCTAAGCTGTCATACATTCTAGGCAAGCACTCTATCTTGAAGCACATCCCCAGGCCTCTTTCATTTTTATTTTGAAAGGAGTAAGTTCAGAAGACTGTAGCCTTTGAAGATTTAAGATTTATAATCCCTCTCTCAGCTTCCCAGGTATTTAGGTATGTGCTACCAAGTTCAGCTTCAAGTCCTTCATTTGGTTGGTTGGTTGGTTGGTTTTTGTAGGGGGAAATTAGAAATTATATGTGACTAATACAAGTTTTTCTGTGTCTAGTCTACCCTGGCCTTTTTGGCAAGTTTAAGGTTCCATTCTGTGTTATTATGCTGCTTCAGGATTTTTTTTTATCTTTAAGATCTACTTGTTCTATTTTATAGAGATAAGTGTTTTGCCTACAAGTGTATATCTATATCATATGGCTGCCTGGTGTTTTCAGAGTTCATGAGAGTGCCCTATCTCCTGGAACTAAAGTCACAGACTCTTGTAAGCTGTGTGGATATTAGGTACTGAACCTGGGTCTTCTGTAAGGAGAACAAGCACCCTGAACAACTGGGCCATCTCTCCAGCCCTGCCTCAAGGGACTTTAATATGAGATTTCCAGGGAATTTTTATTCCCAACTTGACAGTCAATCTAGCACACTAGAATGATCATATGCACTTTATAAAGAGAATTTTGAGCATGAAAACAATCTTATAACAAGCACTTGAAAGGGGATTAGTGTCCAGGTGAAGTGTAGTTTTGGAGATTTGACATGACTTCTCATGGTAGAGATTTGATCTACTGAGTATAAAATCTGATCTACTGAGATGAGGCTCTCAACTTTATAAGGTACAGTGTACAATGAACACACAACTGAAAGAGAGATATCCTGTTCAATCACTTAGTGATATGTTGATATCTTAGTTAAGTTTTTATTGCTGTGAAGAGATACCATGACCATGGCAACTCTTATAAAGGAAGGCATTTAAATGGGACTGACTTACAGTTTAAGAGATTTAGTCCATTATCACCATGGCAAGAAGCACGGCAGCGTGCAAGCAGATATGATACTGGAGGAGCTGCGAGTTCTACATCTTGATGTGTAGCTTGAGCATAGGATACATCAAAGGTCACCCCCAAAGTGACATCCTTCATCCAACAAGGCCACACCTACTTCAACAAGGCCAAATCTCTTAAAAATGCCACTTGCTATGGGCCAAGCATTCAAAACCATGAATCTATGGCGGCCATTTCTATTCAAAGCGCCACAGTTGTTTTTCCATCTGATATTGTTGCAATGACTATGTGCTGTGGCATTTGTGTATCCTGGAAGGTTTGTGTTTGTAATCAAAAAAATTATTAAGTCATTTGTTCTTAGCCAGCTCACTTGTAACCACACATTGTCATTAGGTGAGTAGTAACAGACTTTTGAAATGTTTTAGGCTTTCTATACACATGGTTAGTGAACAAAGCAGATCAATGGTCTCTCACAGTCAAGTTTATCAATATTCTACAACAAGCCAAACAAAAGTCTCACTCATTCAACATAAGTAGAAATACTATTCGTTCAAAGCCAGGGAATAAATAGATATAAAGGAACAACAAAAATGTACACACTCTCAAATACCATTAATTTAGTGCACACTTGACTGAAACTATACCCCTCAGAATGTTCTTAGAAACCTTACCCACATTTTCAGAAACACAATGCCTCTCCATCTCACAACAGCATAAAGTTGATGGAGATCAGAGTAAAGTGGGAAAGGTATGACAGATGCTAAATCCAAAGAGACAACAAACTTCATCAAAGGAAGCACACATGAGAATTCTAAGGACTGATGAGTCCGAGGACAGAGGAGTCCCACTCATAGTTTTGAATGCCTTACTACATTATAACAGGGTACAATATCAATAATGATAACCCTGGGACATGAGTGGAAAGCTATTGCATTTACTATCAACTCTTTATAAAAGTATGCAATTTATTCATTTTTAAAAATTCCTTCCATTAAATCATTCCATTAAATGTATTTTTCACTTTACAGTTGAACACTTTTATAAACCATTAAGCAGCTTGTTTCTTCATTTAATCACATAAAGTAACTTTGCTATAAATCAGTAGTGACTGAAGATTATAGTCAAGTAGAATAGACTTAAGTGATACATATCCCTAGAGCTGCATTGCCCATCCACTTAGAAAGAGCTCAGAAGAATTTATAATCCAACACTGATTCTTCCCTGTCATCTAAATAAGGCTCATTGGTCCTTGGGACCTCTTTGGAATAGTTGTGCCTCACTGTCAACTCGACTGTATTTAGAAACACTTAGGAGATATACCTCTGGGTGTGTCCACCAAAGGCATTTCCAAAGAAGTTTAACAGAGAAAGGAAGACCCATTGTGGATGTGGGTGGTGGTGGTACCATCTCATGGCCTGTCTGACTACACTGAATAAAAAGAGGGGGTGGGGCTGGAGAGAGGACAAGAAAGTGTGAGCAATAACATTTATCTCTTCCTGACTTCCTGACTGTAGTCACAATGTGACCAGCCATGTTGCCTCCCCAGATATGACAAACTGTTTCCCTTCTCAAATGCTGAGCCAGAATCAACCCTTCCTTAAGTTGGTATTTATCAGGTATTCAGCCAGAGCAGCAGGAAAAGTAACCGATACACTTTCAACCAAGGAGCATCTCCGAAATCAAATCTCTACTGAATACACAGGTGACAATACTGTCTTGGTGCTCTGCAAGCTTCGCAATACCACCCAAGAGCTTAGTAATCATCCCTAATTCAGGATGCAATTGTGTTCTGTGCAGCTTGAAATCACAAGCACAAGATGGGAAGCTGATTCAACTCTGTGAGCATAGGACATGTTTTGAAAAGAGAAGAATGAGAACTCTTTCAATGGGATCTTCTTCCTGGTTTTGCTTGTACGAAACCAAAACTTCCAATCAATCAGACAATGGGTGAGCCAGTTACAACTACAGAGCTTTTGACCACCATCGAGGCAGAAATGTAACTACATCTTATGAATTACACACTTAACATTTTTCTGAAATGGATGATTATCAATTTATCTTAAAGAACATGCTCAAAGGTCTGACTTTCATATACCATTTTCTCTGTAGCTATAATCTAAATCCCTAAGGACTTCACTCTCGAGTTTTTGGAGTTATGATCTCAGCTCACAAAACAACCCTGTTGGCCTATGTTTACATAATCAAGTGCAGGTAAGCAGAATAACCGGCCAAGTTCAGAAGCTTCTGTATCCATGGATGTACTTTCTCAGTAAGGTCTTAGCTTAAGTAGTCACTAGAATTTTTCAGAGACATTACTGCATTCTTCCACTCATTCAACAGAGATATTGGAGAGCTAATTATGAACCAGAAACTGCAGACTGGCAATCCACCAACCACATGGCAAACTCAGAGTTCTTCTAGAATAATCCCACCATCCTCCAGGCTACTGATTATACAATTCTCAGTATATCAAAGCACTCATTAATGTCATATATATGTTCAGGGGTCAGTAGACTTGTATGGGAATTATTCATTGTGAAGCACATATATGCTATAAGAACTTTACAGAATCTCAAAACCAGTTATGCTCCATAAATTCCACTTAGAAGCATTTATGTTTAAATGTGGATTTCTGTTCATAAACATACCTGCTGACCTCTTTTGAAGTCTGCTATTTACAGCATTACTTAGAGCATCACATTCTATGGGCTAAGATATATTAAAGAATTATTAGCTTCAGTGTTTACTTTTCCAAAAAAAATTATAAAAGAAAACTCAGCATGAGTTTTGTGTGCATGTTAACTTCTACTAAGCCATTGCCTTTTCATAAAGCAAAAGACATTAACAGTGGAGAGAAGTCATTTATTCTAGGAGCATTAAACCAACAACCACAGGGCAAGGGAGGAGATATACGCAGGTAGAGCTTTGAACCACAAAGCCACCCAGACTTCAAACAGAGCAAATCTGCTTCGTTATTTAATTTCTTCACAATGTCAACAAAATTGACTTAAAGCAATTCGAAGTACGAAAATGTATTTGAAATCACTAAAATAGTCTAGCTCCCTTGTGTTAAAGGTGACAGTTCTTGTAGTCGGAGAGAGAAGACTTATCAACGATCCCAGAAGGGGCAACTAAACAGTACCCTACTTTGTTTTCTATTGCTGTGATTAACTCCATGACCAAAAGCAACTTGGGAAAGAAAGGGTTCATTTCACTTTACATTTTACAGTCCATCTTGGAGTGAAGTCAGTGCAGAAACTCAAGGCAGGAACCTGGAGGCAGGAACTGAAGCAGGGACCATCAAGGAGTGCTGTTTCTTGGCTTTCTCCCCCATGCTTTCTCACCTGCTCAGGGGTGCCCCACCCACAATGTCCTAGACCATCCCACATTAATCATTAATTATTAATCACCAGTCAAGAAAATGCTCCACCAACTTGCCTACAGACAACCTGATGAAGGTCTATTTTTAAATTTATATTTCTTTTTCCTAGATGGCCCTAGCTTGTGACATGTTGACCAAAAAATTACCACCACAAACAGTATCTGTATTCAATTCAGTGTTTCTCATTCTTTGTCCACACTTTGTCCAAGTTGGTTCGTCTACCCTTTAGTAAGATATTTAAATGTTGTCAATCCTAAATTGTGACTGTATTTCCAGACTATGACATGTGAAATTTTCTGTTCCTTCCAGGATGTTTGTTCTCTTTCACAGTGCATTTTCTAAGGGTTCCAAGGTATTAAGACCCCTTAATTTGTAACAATGCCTCACTGTTTTGTCCAAAGGAAATGTCAGTATCACCAGGTCTCAATTAATTCAAGATTGGCTTGTCAAAAGGCTCTGGATTTTGACTGAAGAGATTGACTTGCACATAAAAGCACTTGTTGCCAAGCCCAGTGACTCGAGTTTAATTCTAGAGACCTCCACAGTAGAAAGAGAAAATTAACTGCCTCCCACAAGGTGTCCACTAACCTCAGTGTTTCCCTGGATGTGGTGTCAAATAAAAACGAGAGGACTGAGGGAGACCCCTATAAGAGAAGGGTAGGACCAAGGGAGAAGTACAAAGATTGAAAGGACTTCTGTGTCCCCATCTAAACCAGAATATGTTCAAATGTAAAGACACACTGAAGATACAATCAACACCATGTTTAGTCTCATGGGCCTTTAAGAATGTTTAACAGAAGTTCACGACTATCCTTATTAGACTTTCCTGCTTTCAGGTGCCATCAGGTGCTAAAGGTGTTGCTATCAGGGTCTGCAACCACTTACCCTAGCTTTTCAGTGCACAGAAAACTATTAGGCAATAACAGGGTTATGTTTATAGCTAAGAATTAAAATAAAGTTTTGTTATGAATATAATGTAAAAAGAAATAAAGTGTTTTATGTAATACAGAAGCCCGATAAGATTGGTCAGCTAACTCTATCTAGAAAAAAGAAGTGTGTACTATAGCAAATACCCTCAACAAAATAAATTCTGGTTTCTGTATTCTAGGCCACTGAGTTGTCACTGCCTTTATTTCTCTATAGTTTGGGCAGACAAACATTCTAAGAATGAGTTATCATTCTTTCGATCTTAGGATCCTCAGTCTTCCCAGTACTCAGGTAGAACTTCTCTATCTGACCCTTGACCCTTAGTATCCTGGCTCAATATACCATATATCAGTAACCTCCAACTAAGCTCTTATTCTAGCTTTCCTTTATGGGATTTCCAATCTGATAATTTGGGAATATTATTAATATAAATTTTGTAATTTATTTTAATTGATCAGTGAAACAATAAAGATTATAGACAAACACAAAAAGTAAAGGAGGAAGGGAAGGAAGAAGAGAGACAGAGACACAGAAACAGACATCAAATAAAATCAGGAATGCAAACAGAGAATTACAACTGATATCATATGATCAAAAAGACCATAAGAAATTGCTATGGATAAATACATTACCAATTAGACAATCTAGGTGAAATAGAAAAAAATCTAAACACCCACAACCCACTCACAATGCATTGACACATTTAGAAAGTCTGGATAGCCTATAACAATCAAAGAAATAAAAGGGTTTATGTAGAAAAAAAACTCTCAAGAAGTAAATCCTAGAACCAAATGGCTTCACAGTGAATACTAATACTACTAAACACTTACAGAATTAACACTTGTTCTTTTCAAACTCTCCCAAGTTATAGAAGAATATAAAATACTTCTGCATTGATTTTTTAGAGGCCCATTTAGCAGTCCAATATAAAAGACACTACAAATAAAGAAAATATTAGTCCAATATTCTTAGTGAACACAAGTATAGAAATGCTTGATAAAAATCCTATTGAACTGAGTTTATTAACACAAAAATCATACACTGTGACCAAGTGAAATTTGCTCTCAAAATAAAGAAAATTTGCAACACATGCAAACTGAGAAAATTTATATACTATGCCTGCAGAATGAAAGATGAAAAATGACCTTCTCCCTCAACAAGTGCAGAATGATACAGAAATTAGCACCCTCTCATTATAAAATTATCAATCTATAAAGAAAAAGAGGTCCTGCCATTCACTACAACATGGATGAACTTGAAAGACATGTTGGTTGGGGTTAGTCAGCCCCAGAACAATTACTCCCTGACCCTATCTCTAGCAGGAACCTACAGAGGGTAGGTTTTTAGGAACAGAAAGTAGGATGACAGTTTCCTGTAGCTGTGAAGAGAGGAGAAAGTGTTTGTCTAAGTGTATGGGGCACAGTTTCAGCTATGGACAACACCTAAGCCTAGTATGCATACAACTCATTAGACTGTGCAGTATACTTGAAATATTCCCCTAAGGTTTACTTTGTGCCAAGTGACCTTATTTCACAAAAAGAAATAAGACGTAATGGCCACCTGTATGATATTATTCATGGAGCAGTTTTGTAGATGTATGCTTATCTTCAAACTCATTCATTAAGTATTACTGGTTCATTGTATGTCAGTCATATCTCAGTTACACAAAAGAAGTCAGCGGCACAAAGGTGAGATTCATCAGGGCCATGACTCTAGTCTTACCAGCTTTGGTCTCCTTTGGAAATCAGCCAAAGCTGATTACCATGGAATCCCATTGATGGTGACAGTTTCACCAAAACTCCATCAAGGTCACATTAGAAAAAAAAAATGCCAAGATGCTGTGATACTGAGGACCAGGTGACACCTCTTCAAATACCCAAGGGACATTGGCACTTCAGAGGGTTCCTTGCCTCTTGCTCAATGTGGGCCATTCTGGGAACTTGGGATGGACTCTGAGCCAAATTCCTAAGAAGTGAGCCAGCACTGTGGCTAAGACCAAAGGCTAAGAGTTGAGAAATCTTTTTTTGGCCTATTCAAATGGATGGTGAAAGCTTTGTGATAGTGCCATCACCCATGAGCTTACTGTGAGATTATTCAAGACAAATGCTGTATTCAACTGCATGCCTCAGATTCATCCACGAGCTGAGTGGTGTTTCCTCTCTATCACTGATAGGCAGGCTGAGATTCTTGGGGGTTAATTAAATCATCCTAGATTACCTAGTTTTTAAGTGGCAGTCCCACTTTTACTATGGAACCGAGAGGATGAATTGAATACAAATGATCACAGCTTTCTTTAGCAAGAGGCCATTAGCTGCAAGAAAGAGATTAACCAATTTCATGACACCTCTTTCCTTCTGTTACCCTGGCAATTATACCATCAGCGATCTAAGAGGAGTGCTAAAGGGTAAAGCACTCGTTAACTACTTATCTACCTTAAAACACATCCTCTGCGCTTTCCACGATGCCCAGGTATGGGTCCATATGGCATTGTTCTTGATTCCTATGGCAACTTAAAGGGAATCTTACAAAATGTCTAGAGCCATTGATGTCCTGCAGAGGAAGGAGGAGGAGAAATTCCTTGCTGCAGGAACCCACTTAGGTTGCACCAACCTTGACATTCAGATGAAGCAGTCCATCTACAAGAGGACCTGGGAGAAGCTGCTGCTCCACGCTTGTGCTGATGTCAGCTTCATCTCCTCCAAGAGCACTGGCCAGGAAGCTGTGCTGAAGTTTCCTGCTGCCACTAGAGCCACTCCCATTGTTGGCCACTTCACACCTGGAACCATCACTAGCCAGATCCAGTATTCCTTCAGGGAGGCATCGCTTCTAGGGGTGACTGACCCATGCTGACCACCAGCCCTGACAGAGGCCTCTTATGACAACCTGCCCACCATTGCTCTTTGTAACACAGATTCTCCCCTGCACCATGTGGACTATGTGCCATCCATCCCATGCAACAAGGAAGCACACTCATTGGGTCTAATGTGGTGGATGCTGACCCGGGAAGTACTCAGCATGGGAGGTACTATCTCCCGCGGGTACCCATGGGAGATTATGCCTGATCTTCACTTCTGCAGAGATTGAGAAAGAGGAGCAGGCCATTGCTGAGAAGGCTGTGACCAAGGAGGAATTTCAAGGTGAATGGTGCACCAGCTCCTGAGTTTACTGCTGCTCAGCCTGAGGTGGCTGACTGGTCTGAGGGAGTACAGGTGCCCTTTGTGCCTATCCCACTGAAAATCCCACTGAAGATCTGAGTGCTTAGCCAGCCACGGGGGACTGGTCGGCAGCTCCTACAATCGAGGCAGGCCACTGAAAGGGTTGTAACCACCACTTGGTCCTGAGCTTCTCTGCAGGAGGGAAGATGGGAAGGGGGGAAGGAAAAGAAATTTCCTAAAAGCTGAAAAAATGCATTATCTGCTATAGAAACCAAGATTATTTTCTCTTTTTCCCCCTTCTTCTACTTGGAAAACAAATTTGGTCAGAACTAGTTCAACTGGTCCTTCATGGTTCCTAAAATCAAGCCTGATGTGTCACTATGAAAATCAGATGTCACACAGTCCATTCTAGACACTGTCATCATCTCTCTTCAATGAAGTGAAGCTGTTTGATCTTGGTGAGATTTGTCCTAAGATCTGAATATATCACACTGTGCTGTATTAATCCTTCCATAGCGAAAGCAAATGAAAATAACCAATTGTCCCAGCTAAAGAGTCCTAGTGAAACAAAAGATATCCTGTTCGCCACTTTTCATTTGTCTTGGCGAATAGAGACAATAACAATACCTGTATACACAGCTCCTTTATTCTAGACAATTCTAAGTTCTCATGCATTAGGGGAAACCTATGGCAGTAAGCCTGGATAGGAAAAGCAAATGTTATTTGTTCCATATTAAAACACAAAAAAATTGGACCATAATTGTTTTGATGTGTGTATGTGGGTTTTTTTTTTAAAATAGGTAAGTTCAGTCTGGTATGAGAACTGAAAAGGAATTTATATTCAATTGTGTGTGGCTCTTGTCTGTACCATAAACTATCTAGGACCTACACTTACACTGTTGGGTTAGAATCACGGCTCATCCAGACAGATCACACCAGGCCAGTACAGTTCCACGGGGAAGAGGTTTATTGTGGGGGTAAAAGAACAAAGGGGGCTAACAAAGAAGAAGAGGGAAAGAGGCGAAGGTCAGGAGGGGGTCTGCCTTTTATTTGGGCTATGATTCAAAGGTGACCTACAACTTTAAAGCTGGTTCCTAACTGTAAAGCCAGTTCCTGATGCCAACATACACCACATTCAATCTTGATAAACTTAAGGATTCTCTCCTCCAAAGAACAATAGTGGAGCTTTATTTCATATGACTATTACTGAGATAAGACAAGAGTTATGACCTGAAGGGACGAGTTACAAAGAAATTTTACCAGCCAGGAAGTTTTCTATACAAATAAAAGTTTTCAGTAATGATATTACTCAATTTGAAGCAAGCTAGCTTGTGTAACTCATGACTTCCTCCACGGTCCATGCTCAGTTGTCTTCTCAAGTTGTCAGCTATCACCTAAAACCTGTCAGGATTATTGTGGATGTTTATCAAATTGAATGACACTGAATTAAATTTTTATTTTATTCTATTGAATTGCTGGGAGTCAAATGCAGAGTCTTACACGTGCTGGGAGAGAAATCTACATTAAGGTACATTCTCAGTTCTTCAGATTTCAACTCTGTTATGCAGAACAACAACAAAAAAAAAGGCAGCAGAAACAGAAATAAAGTATTTGCATACTATACACCATCAAATTCTAGGAGATTAGCTTCAAAGCCAATATGAACAGTAGGAACCGTTATAAGTAGACTCAGCAATAAGAACTTGAGGCACTAAAAATTCTTTAAAATTCTTTAGCATTCATTAAAACTCTTATTTTTAAAATCAGCTGCATAAAGATGTTTTTAATATTCCTCAGAAGATGACCTTTAATCACTGAAGAAAAATTAAGATGTCTCAAAAGAAATGAACGTTGCTTTCTGTAGTTTTTTTTCAAGGCTCAAAATGCTTGGGTGGACTTGTGAAGTAAATCCACTTTTCCTTGGTTGGGGGGGGGGGGAACGCTTTGGGGATAGAATGTCCACAACAGATCATATTGTTTCTGAAATGGCTTCTCACCTGTCTTCTCTAATGAGATGTAGATATTAGTTTTAAATGAGAAATGGAAATTCAGTCTAACGTAATTTGATCACAAACAAGGATGGGAAGTAGCAGCCTCTCCTGGACTAAAGGGAAAACAAGAGCTGGGGAGGACTTTCATCTACAAGCATTGAGTGGGAATCGAGGTGGGGTGTGGTGGGATAAACAGATGGAGGATTGGGCTAACTGCTGTCATAAACAAAGGAAAGGCACCTTTACCCTTGCTGCCAACCAAAACTGGGATGCAGTCACCCTTTCAAGCTAGTCTTGCTGGTACCTGAGCTAAAACATGGACATAAGAATTAGAGTTGGTGGTTGTGGTTGGTGGCTGTAGGTGGGGCTTTTGTTCATACTTTTAATTTCTTCTGCTATTTATTGGTTGGTTGGTTTTGATTCCTTTTGTTTTCTTTTTACTCCCTTCTCTACCTAGAGATGAAATAACAGCTATTTGATTACATGGCCAAATTAGCTATCTGGCCTCAAAAACTACAGCCTGAAACTAAAGGAGGAGACAAAGGAACTAAAGAATGGTGGGATTTTATATGAAAATGGAAATTTAAAAGAGATGACAAAGAGCTAACAGAAACTAGGAAATGAAGCAATGGCTGTACATGGAACAACCATATGCTTTTAAAGAGTAAAGAAAAGGATAACTTTAAAATATATGTTCCTTTTGCATTTTATCTGTTTCTATATCTTTGGATCAATTCCTACATATATATGATTCTTTCATATGTCTGCGATATATTTGATATGCATGACATATATCATATACATCAGAGAGTACACAAGTACTGAAATTGGGATGTGAACAACCAACTCAGCCAAGTCCGAAGCCTTTTTTGATGATGCCACTGCTGTAGAATCAAAGAGCACAAAGACATGCAGGTCATCAGGGGCTAAAGTCTAACAGTCCCCAGATGATGGGTTTCACTGGAGTTGGGCCTGGTCCCAGAGAACTTAGTGAGTTTTAAGAAATGAACAGTTGCCACATACGTCAGCCTGGTCTCCTACTCTGTAATCACTTATCCGACACCACTCTGATGCCACTTCATTCCCTAGCCTGTTTATTCTTGTAGCTATTATACTGAGAGGCCAGACCAAAGCATGCTATATCATCTTGCACAGAATGCTTGTGGAGATGCATGGCCCCAGAATGAAGATGACCCTGGAAGACCTTAGCTCTCCCTGAGCCCAGTCCCAACTCTGTTCAGTACTAACACTAAGAAGAAAAACAGCAAGAGTGGGATTTGAACCTAGTTCAATGGCAGAGCACTTACATAGCATGCCTAAGTCCCTGGGTTCAATCCCCAGCACCAACACAAAACAAAATCGATATGACTTGCTGTGTGGGGCTTTACACATATGCAATCTTTTTTTAAGATTTGCTTTTTTTTTTCTGGGCCTGCATGTTGTTTTACTTAAATGTACATGTGTGCTCTCCCTGTGTATGTGATGTCTATGGAGCCAAAAGAGGATAGTGGATCCCCTGGAACTGGAGTTACAGGTTGCTGTGAGTTATCATGTACATGCTGAGAACTAAACCCAGCTCTTCTGCAAAAGCAATAAATGTTTTTAACTGCTGGGTCACCTCTCCAGCTCTAACACATGTTGTCTTAATTTATCTTCAGTTCTTATGTGATATATCCCTAGCATACTTATATAAAAGATTAGGAAACGGAGAACCAGGGAATTTTCAGAGCTTCAATTCAGGATCCTTACCTGCATGACCTTCATCAAGCTACTTAACTTCTTAAAGGCTTGATACATTATCTGTTGTAAAAATATCATGCAAACATGTCATATAATGTTTATCTATCATCTTCAGTTCTATTCATCTTTTCAGAATTAAATAAAATGCCCTGAAGTAATATGAATCTGATTATGGTTAATTTGGTATCAAGTTAGACATTCCCTGAAGGATAGATAAAGGAAAACCCTCAGAGGGCAGGACTCTTGGCCAGGACCACTAAAAGAGGAGTCACAGACTGATGCCCTCATCACTGCCTTCAGTCTGCTTTTCTGACTGTGGAATTAAACTTGAGGCTGTTGAAAATGACAGAAGTGACTGGGGCGTGCTCCCCACCACACTGGAAGGCTCCATATGCTACCCTTTTCCTTTGTCATCCCTGATCTTCCCACATGCAGACCCAATGTACCAACTGTTTCCTGTACCTCACAATCTTCTCATCTTTCCAATCTCTGTAGATTCTATTCCTTTACCTGCAAAACTCCTCCACTGCCCCTTGTCAGTCTTCTAGATCCTTCTATGAGGACCTCAAATGGCATGTTATTAAGGTTCTTTTGAACTTAACATGGCTAACTGCGTTGACTCAGAACAGCCAGCATGGTAAATATAACACACCCAGAGAAATAAGTTTATCTTATTCTGCTTTGTATCCACAGCAACTGCCCCAGAACCTAAATGCATGTATAGTTGATGCAATAAAATGTGGTACGATAAGAACCCCATGTCCTTAACCTCTGTATCACACCATAAATCATGTGTGTATTTCCCCTAAAGGACTGCCTTTGTCATCTGCAAACTGCCCAACTCTAGCTTTAAGTATTAACAAACTCAATACGGCTGTGGTTTGCCCTCCATGGCGATGGAAACTGTGCTGAACTGATTTACTAGTGAAAATAGATTGCTGGTGAATCATCCCCTTACTCATCGTGGGGTGAAAGTTTAGGACAAACCGAGAGGGAACTCTGCCCTTAACCACATCTGAAATGGAGAATGTCCACTGGGCAGCCACCCCCGCTATCCCTTCCCATGATGCCTGGCCTGGGTTTCATTGGAAGAGTTGTGGGGCTCCTTTCCATGAATTCAAGACAGAAAAAAGCGGATGTCCTAAGCCACTAAATGGCAAGCACGAGTTCCTGCTGCCAGCTCTCCTAGTGTTTCTGGCACTTGTCCACGGAGTTATCAAGTGTTTGGAAGACAAAGTTCTAGCCACCAACATTACTGTGTGTACTATCTGTCCTCTTCCTCTATTTCTGCACCAAAGAACAAAGACATCCTAATTAAGTTGAATTCGCCGACTTCCATGACTCAATATGTGTTTGCTGATCGCTGTATGCAGCAGGAGCTTGGTGTGGAAGACAATGTAGTAGCAAAGAGAGTTCCAGTCTTTGTGGCAGATAGAAATGAAAAGCATGTATCTATTTATCAGCTATGTTCTGAGTAAGCCATGTGACCTTGAATAAAGGCATTAATTGCGCTATGTCACAATTTCCGCATCTGTAAAATTCGAGAGACAGTACCAGTATCTTCCTCTAAGGCCTGTATGAAAAACTTCTTTAAAATACCTAGGTTCCAGAGAACCAAATAACCCTATTAAAAAATGGGGTACAGAGCTAAACAAAGAATTCTCAACTGATGAACACCAAATGGCTGAGAAGCACCTAAAGAAATGTACAACATCCTTAGTCATCAGGGAAATGCAAATCAAAACAACTCTGAGATTCCACCTCACTCCAGTCAGATTGGCTAGGATAAAAGACTCAGGTGACAGCAGATGCTGGAGAGGTTGTGGAGAAAGAGGAACACTACTTCATTGCTGGTGGGATTGCAAACTGCTTGAACCACTCTGGAAATCAGTGTGGCGGTTCCTCCGGAAATTGGACATAGTTCTACCAGAGGACTCAGCTATACCACTCCTGGGCATATACCCAGAAGATGCTCCAACATGTAATAAGGACACATGCTTCACCATGTTCATAGCAGCCTTATTTATAATAGCCAGAAACTGGAAACAACCCAGATGTCCCTCAACAGAGGAATGGATACAAAAACTGTGGTACATCTACACAATGGAGTTCTACTCAGCTATTAAAAACAATGAATTTATGAAATTCTTAGGGAAATGGATGGATCTGGAGAGTATCATCCTGAGTGAGGTAACACAATCACAAAAGAACACACATGGTATGCATTCTCTGATAAGTGGTTATTAGCCCAGAAGTTTGGAATACAGGAAGAACAACCCACAAACCACAAGAAAATTAAGAAGGAAAACCAAAAGGTGGACATTTCATTCCTTCTTAAAAAGGGGAACCAGATACCCATGGAAGGAGTGGCAGAGATTAACTATGGAGGAGAGACTGAAGGAAGGAGAAGCCAGCCTAAATATAGCTATCTCCTGAGAGGCTCTGACAATACCTGACTAATACAGATGTAGAGGCTCACAGCCATTCATTGAACTGAGTACACGGTCCCCAAGGAAGGAGTTAGAGAAAGGATCTATGGAGCTGAAGGGTTTGCAGCCCCTTAGGACGAACAACAATATGAACTAACTAGTACCCTCAGAGCTCCCAGGGACCCAACCACCAACCAAGGACTAAACATGGTGGGACTGAATGTTTTGGCAGCATATGTATAATAGAGGATTGCAAAGTTGATCATCAATAGGAGGAGAGGTCCTCGACCTTGTGAAGGTCTTGTGCCCCAGTGTAGGGGAATGCCAGGGCCAATAAGTGGGAGAGGGTGGGGTGGCAGGCATGGGGAGGGGGGAGGCAACAGGGGTTTGTTCTTGTTGTTTTTGTTTATTTGTTTGTTTGTTTTTTAGAGGGGAAACTGAGAAAGGAGAAATTTACATGTAAATACAGAAAATATCTAATAAAAAAAAAAAAGAGAGGATCTTAAAACTTAAAAACAAAAAAATACTTAGGTTATCTAAGTTCCAGCAGACCTTGGCAAATTTTGGCCACTTGTATACTAATTTACTGAGGAACACAAATTTCAACAAAAAAACATTAATTATAAGATATTGAAAGACCCAACATAATTCTAAGTGAGCCACAGTGTGTGAAAGTGAGAGTAACTTCCAGGCATACTTAAAAGTAGTCTGATGATTGGAGAATACTTTGCTGGGGAAGTCCAATGTGAAAGGGAAAGGTGGCTATAAAAAGTATACTGTACTAGGAGGCAGATTTCTGAGTTCCAAGCGAGCCTGGTCTACAAAGTGAGTTCCAGGACAGACAGGGCTACACAGAAAAACCCTGTCTCAAACTCCGCCCCCCCCAAAAAAAATGTACTGTAAAAGCTTCCAGGCAGAAGCTCTGTGATGAATGATGGGGTTCCAGCAACTGAAAGAGCAATGGAGCTGGGCGTCTCCAAGGTGTAGGGAGCCTAGTCCAAAGTGAAGTAAAGAGGTGAGCTCACAAGGATGAATTCGAACCTGATGATGGAATGGACTATGTCTGGAATTTGGGAAAAGTGATAAGGAATCTTTTAAATTATCTGACCGAAATTACTCTAGCTGGAAAAATCAGAAGCTAGACAAAGGAGCCAAGGAGTTTCTGGCAGACTAACCTGCTGTGTGAAACCAGGGGCAGTGTTGTTAGTTTGAGAGTTTGTTTCAGTTTGTGTTTGGTTGCTCCTTTGTTCCCCACACTCCACAAAGCCGCCTGTGGGTAGGGGGGGTCAAATCTAGGTCTTTGAGCACTGTAAGCAAAGGCTGAATGACTGAGCAAAATGCCTAGCTCCTGAAATTGAGATTCAAAGAAGGTTATTCACAATGATCTGACAATCTGAGTCGTCTTACCTTGGATCTCAGCTCCACTGCTTCACCCAGGAAAGCTTCAGGCAAGAGAACTGCAAGTGAAGAATTGTCTATGGTAACAAAGGGGAGTGGAGGACCTCTTATTTCTGAGTGAAGAGCTGATATGGGAAAATGAGAATTTGAGGGTGTATTTGGAAAGGGGGATTTAATCAGAGAGTGCACAGGAAGGAGGAAGGAGGAAGGAGACAGAATAGCTTCCGGAAGGAGAGAGAACACTCAAAGGAATTATATGCACAATGTATAATTGCCCTGTATGAGTGTCTTCTATGCTCCATGTTCTATGCTACAATTGTGCTCCATGTTCTGTCCTGGACTCTGGGTGCTTTGCATTATTTCTGGAAATTCTACACAAAAAGTGCTTGATTCTCTCCCTCTCCTCCCTCTCCCTCTCTCCCTCACCACTCCCCCCCCTCTCCTCTGTGTGTGTGTGTGTATGTGTGTAAAAATAACTTTTATTCTCCTGATGTAATTGTCTCCAAGGCTTACTGCCTCAGCCCGCTTAACCTAGGCCTAGTCCTGGAATCTACTAAGGTCTGTACAATCTATCTAGTCCTAGAATGTTTTCGGACTTTTCGACTTACTGCTGAGTGAGCTCATCCTTTCTTGTTTTTTCTGAATCTTGCTGGCTGGTCAACTCAGATGTTGTAGCTCAAAACTTCTCTCCACGCTGATTGATTCAACCTGGCTTCTCTCCTCTTCTCTTGAATTGCTCTCCTTGGCCTCAGACTAACTCTAGTGATCTGTTCTAATCTTCTGGTTCTTCTCATTCTCTGGATCGTTCTGTCTTCACCTGTGTCTAGCTTGTTCTCTCTTCACCCTGTCTCTGTAAAACTCTCCTGGTAAAACGCCCTTTTTCTCCTCCCTCTGTACTCTCTGAAATAGCCTCTCTCTCCTATCTGTTCTTGTGAAAGTTGAGTATATCCTCTTCTCTCAAATCTTTCTCTGGTTTGTCACTTTGTCTGCCACTCATTTAAACATCACTTTCAGATATGGATGCTTCCTTCTACAAACTAACTTTACCTTCATTGTTTGGGATTAAAGATGTGTTCTAAGGGTGTGTCTTTATCATAGCCAGCGGGATTAAAGGTATATGCTAAGGCTGAACCACACTACAAGTAGAAACAGACTTTTTCAGGAAAAATACAATCTCAGGGTTTACAATGTGATCAAATACCCTGTAACAGGTGTGTTTGTATGTGTGTGAAAGAAATGTCAGTCCATAGTAATTACAGGGAAAATACTGTGATTGCTCATTCCTTGGCTACCATTGGTCACCATCTTGCCAATCAATGGACCTTTGGATGGGTTCCTGGAGGTATACACACACAACACACACACATACAAAGGCACATACCCTAACTTCTCCAAAATATATGTTTTTAACTTTTTATTGTTTCTTTGTGAATTTCACATCATGAACACCAATCCCACTCAACTCCCCATTCCTCTGTATCCACCCTCTCCCCAACAAAAGAAAACAAAAAAATTAAAAAATATACATTTTGCCATGGAAGCTGCATTGCATTATGGTGTGTCACACAATATACCTTTTTGTCCAAACAGTTTTACTTGGTTCAAGGCCTAAAGTCACATAGTGAAAATGAACTCAATGAACTTCCCAAGCAGAAAAACCACCATGATTACAAATAAGTTCAGAGATATTAAGGAAAATAAGTTCCTGATTGAAAACACAAACAACTAAATCAAATGAGTAAGGTAATACAAGATGTGAAAGAAGAATTCAAAAAAAGACATACATGTAAAAAAGCAGATTGGAAATACTTGAAATGAAAGATATATAAGATCATCAAAAATTTCCATGGAAAGTCTCAGCAATAGAATAAAAGAAAGAAATGGCAGACTTTATGAGTTTGAGAACAATGTGGAAGAACTGGCACAATCCAACAAGGACAAAGATAAAATAGCAATGTATTGATGAAAGCTGTAATATACACAGGACACCCAAAAAAGATATGAGGCAAAGATAATAGGCAAAGAAAGAGAATAATTCTAAAGGCATAGAAAACACTACTTTTAAAAAATGATAAGGAAAAAATTCCCAGAGTCACAAAAAGAGATGCCAACCCAGACTTTAGAGACACCTAGAATACCAAACAAGACAGGACTAGAAAAGAACAACCCCCTGTCATATTACTATTAAAATATGAAATACATAAAACAAGGAAAGAATATTGACAGCACAAAGTCACACAGAAAAAGGTCCACCAGATAAAAAGCAGGTTTTTTTCTGAAACTTTTTTTTAGTAGATATTGTCTTTATTTACATGTCATATGATTTCTCCTTTCCCAGTTTCCCCTCCAAAAAGAAAACAAAAAAACAAAAACCAAAAAACAACAAGAACAAACCCCTGTTGCCTCCCCCGTCCCTCTGCTTGCTGTCCCACCCTCTCCCACTTATTGGCCCTGGCATTCCCCTACATTGGGGCACAGACCCTAAACCTGCAGTCCTCTCCAGTCCATTCAGTGACATTTCAGAAGAGAGAGGTGGCTTGTGAGACATCTACTGATCAGCACGTGATACACCTTCCTCTCTTTTCTTGTTTCCCCCAAGTGGCGTGGGCTTCAGGAAGAGCAGTCCCATGTGTGAGGGTAGAATGTTCCAAATACCTCCAGAGAGCTGCTCTGCACAGCACTTACGAGGGGGGCAAGGGGTGTGACCTCAAGAGTTAGCTCAGGCCCTGTCCTCCAGGAACATGATCCTTGGGGAAAGACATGGCCAGAGGGCTCCTCAGTCCTACCCACAGCACCATCAGCTTATTCTACTAAAACTTTAAAAGCCAGGAGTGCCTGATGTGTTTCAAGTTCTGATGCCACTCCCAAATACAGCCATACTCAGTTTCAGAAACAAATACTGTTAGATAACAAAATCACTGATTAGCTCTGGCACAACAGGAGTATACGGTTTCACTCTCGCCAACTGTCTTAGGGATTTTTATTGCTATGAAAAAGACACCATGACCATGGCAACTCTTATAAATGAAAGCATACGATTGGTTCTGGCTTATAGTACAGAGGTTTACTCCATTGCCATCATGGTAGGGAAGCATGGTGGCAAACAAGGCAGACATGGCGCTGGAGAAGGAGCCGAGAGTTCAACATCTGGATGCCCTGGGCAGCAGGAAGAGAGAGTGAGCCACTTTGCCTGGTTTGAGTATCTAAAACCTCAAAGTCCACCCCTCAATGACACACTTCCTCCAATAAGGCCACACCTCCGACCAGGCTACTCCATATGGACCTATGGGGGTGAAGTTTATTCAAACTACCACATTCCACTCCCTGGCCTCAACAGGCTTGGAGCCATATCACTTACTTCAACTTCAAAAGTCCTCAGAGTTATCACAGTCTTGAATTTGTTTAAATGTCCGAAGTTCAGAGATTCCTATAATCCTTTAACTGTAATTGCCTATATAGTCAAAATGAAAATGCAGATCACATACTTCTAAATACAATGGCACAGGATATTCATTAACATTCCAAAATGAAGGGGGAAAGAGAGCTTAATGAGGAAATCCTGGACCAAAGCAAGACTGAAAACCAGCTGGGCAAAGTTCAAGCACTGTATCTCCCTGTGTGATATTAACTCTTCAGATCTCCGACTCCTTTCAGCTTTGTTAACTGAAGCACACTTCTTTCTCAAGGGCTGGTTCTACAACCTGTTACCAGCTTTCCTTAGCAGGTATCCCCCAACTCTTGCATCTCCAACACCTTAGAGTGTCCAAGGCAATCCAGGCTTTACCTTCATAGCTTCATACAATGGCCTCTCTAGGCCTCCATGCAGGGACACCCCTGTCACATGCCTGCTCCCAGCACCTTTTCTTAGTCACAGAGGGATGATTCCATAACCCCTTTCTTGCATCCTTGACTTTAAACTCATAACCACATGACTGAAGTTGTCAAGTTCTGTGGCTTTCTGAGGCGTGTTCAAATACATTTTCACCAGCTTTCTATTTTTGATATTTTCTTCACTGCCTAAGCTTGGCTTGACCTCTAACTCTCCATAGAATAGGCTAGCCTCAAACTCAGAGATCAACCTGCTTCTCCCTCCAGAGTTCTGGGATTAGACGTGTCACACTGGGCACTAAACTTTTCTTTAATTTCTTTCACAGGTTGGAGGCTTAGCTATGTGCAGTCTGGCCCTGAGGTCACCATTCCTTACATTCCACCTAACATCAGGCTCTTCTTTAATCAATTTCCTTGAACACAGGACTTCGCTCCACTCCACATCCTGCTGTTCCTTTTCCCCTCAAACTGCACATTTTGTATTTTTTCCTTGCTCAGGTTTCTCCTTTTTATTATAGATGTCCATAAGAGTGAACACTAATAACCACAGGGCAGAGTCAGTACTAGGCTTTGAGATTTCCTCTGCCAATACACTTAATCCATAACTCCTCAGTTTAGCCTCAGACAGACTTTCTGGACAAGGGCAAAAAGCAGTCTTTGCCAAAATATCACAAGGACAGTTTCTAGGCCACATACTAAGATTCTTCTCCTCTGAAACCTTTAGAGTCAGGCCCCCACAGTCCAAATCACCCTCAGCACCACTGTACTCCATATTTCTACTAAGATGATCCATTAAGCCCCACTTAAAGTATCCATTGGTTTTTCTAATCCAAAGTTTATGTTCCTCCAAACAAAACTATTGTCAAACCTATCATAGCAATAACTCAGTCCCTGATACCAGCTTCTGTCTTAGTTAGGGTTTTACTTCTGTGGAGTGACACTATGACCATGGAAAATGTTTGCTTGTTTGTTTGTTTGTTTGTTTGTTTGTTTTTCAAGACAGGGTTTCACTTTATAACCCTAGTTGTCCTAGTAGCCCTGGCTGACCTGGAACTTGCTCTGTAGAGCAAGGCCGGGCTGGTCTCAAACTCAAAGATCAGCCTGCTTCTGCCTCCAGAGTAGTAGGATTAAAGGAGTTTGCCACCACTGGCTGGCAACTCTTGTAAAGGCAAACATCTAATTGGTACTGACCGTCAGATCTGATGTTTAGTTCCTTATAGTCATGGTTGGAAGAATGGTGGCATGCAGGCAAATATGGTGCTGGAGAAGTAGCCAAGAGTTCTCTATCTGGATTAGCAGGCAGCAGGAAGAGACAGTAAGCCACTAGATCTGGCTTGAGCATCTGAAACTGCAAAGCTTCCCCCACCTCCCAGTGACATATCTATTCCAACAAGACCACACTTACTTCAACAAGGCCACACTTACTCCAACAAGGCCACTCCTTCTAATAGTTCTAGTCTCTATGGGCCTATTAGGACCATTTTTACTCAAACCACCACACCAACTGACAGGTCTTCTCAACAAAAATAAATAAATGGAGAAATGTGCAAATTAACCAATATCACAGATTAAATGGATTTAATGAACAGAACATTCTATTGAAACACTGCAGATTATAATTCTTTTTAGCAGCCAACAGAATTTTTTTCCAAAATGCATCAAACAAGTTTCAACAAATACACCAAACAAGTTTCAACAAATACAGGAAAACTGAAATAATTCCTTGCATCCCAGCTGATCATGATGGAATAAGACTACAAATCAACATCGACAGAAATCATGAAAGTACACAAGCTCATGGAAATTAAACAACATTATTGAATGACTGTGAGCATGAAGAAATCAATAAGTAAACTGAAACATTCCTGGGGTCAAATGAAAATGAAAACACAACATATCAAAGCCTATGGGATATGATGAAAGCAGTCCTAAGAAAAAAATTAATACCCCTAAAGCCAACATTAAGGAATCTTAGGCAACTAAATGATACATTTTAGTTGATAAAGAAGTCTTAGCTAGAGCAATCAGACAAGAGAAGCAAATAAAAGGGATACAAATAGGAACAGAAGAAGTCAAGTGTCTCTCAATTCTACATAAAAAATCTTAAAGACTCTAATAGTAATTGATAAACACTTTCAGAGTAGTGACAAGAAACAATACCAACATACAAAAAGCATTAGCCTTACTCTCTATCAATGACAAATTAGCTGGAAAAAAATGAGAGAAACAAACCCATCCATAGCTTCAAACCATAACATATATTAGATTAAAGGTGACCAGGCCTCTACAGTGAAAACTTTAAAACACTGAAGAAAAAATTGTAGAAGATACTAGAAGGCTAGCAAGACATTCCATGTTCATGGATTGGAAAATCAATGCTGAGAAAATTACTATCTTACCAAAAGCATTCTATAGATTCAATGTAATCAAAATCCAAATTCTAGTGGCACCCTTCACAGGAATATAAAAACAAGCACTCTTAAATTTCATATAAATTCACAAGAGATCACAGATAGATAAAGCAATTCTGAAAAAAAAAAAAAGGAGAAAGAAACCAACAGCAACAAAAGCCACTACTGCTGGACTGCTGGCGGTATCACGACGTCTTACTTCATCATACTAGATATAGCAATAAAAGCAACATACAGCAATAAAAACATCTGTTACTGGTCCAAAAACAGACCTATAGATCAATGGAATGGTATAGAGAACCCAGATACAAGACTATGCAACTATAATCATTTGATTTTTTTTAAGATTTATTTATTTAATGTATATGAGTATTCTGTCACTGACATACCAGAAGAGGGCAGCATTTCTGATTACAGATGGTTGTGAGCCACCATGTGGTTGCTGAGAATGGAACTCATGACCCCTGGAAGAGCAGTCAGTGCTCTTACCACGGAGCCATCTCTCTAGCCCCCAGTCATTTGATTTTTGACAAAGATGTCAAAACTTTAGGAGAAATATAGCATCTTCAACAAACAATAAAACCAGTCATCTGTATTAAGAAAAATTAAACTTGATATTTGTCTCTCATCTTATACAAAATTTAACTCCAATAGGATCAAAATGAGATCTAAAGCTTAATATAAGACCCAAAACTTGTAAAATGGCCCCAGCAAAGAGTAAGGAGCACATTTCATGATGTAGATATTTAGAAGTGTGCTAGGACATGAAGCCAATAATCAACAAATAAGATCTCATGAATTTAAAAAGCTTTTATACAGCAAAGAAATTGCCATTCAAATGAAGAAAAGCCCCACAGAATGGAAAAAAATCTTTGTCAGATATTTATTTGAAAGAGAATGGAATCTAGAATATAAAAGGAATTCAATAAACTGAGCATGGAGACAACAAAGAATCCAATTCAAATGTGAGTCCTGGAACGAAACAAAGTTCAGCATGGAATGAACCATGGTATAGCCATACCCAATAGGCCTGGGGTGTGGACAAGGCCAGGCCACAGGACATCAATTGAAATGGTGCCTGTTATGAGGTGAATATCCAATACGACTGCCCAAAATGCTAAAAATAGAACTGGCTAAACTGACATGAAAATGAAGCCTGGGCATTAAGGTCAGTTCTGTTCTGCCAGTGTTAATGGTACCAGTGGCCAAAGTGTTCTCTGCTTTAGGTTTTTCATTAGAAAAGGAAAAAAAAACTCTGCCACTCCTTTTGTGGGTATTTGGTTCCCCTTTTTAAGAAGGAATGAAATGTCCACCTTTTGGTCTTCCTTCTTAATTTTCTTGTGGTTTGTGGATTGTTCTTCCTGTATTCCAAACTTCTGGGCTAATAACCACTTATCAGAGAATGCATACCATGTGTGTTCTTTTGTGATTGGGTTACCTCACTCAGGATGATACTCTCCAGATCCATCCATTTCCCTAAGAATTTCATAAATTCATTGTTTTTAATAGCTGAGTAGTACTCCATTGTGTAGATGTACCACAGTTTCTGTATCCATTCCTCTGTTGAGGGACATCTGGGTTGTTTCCAGTTTCTGGCTATTATAAATAAGGCCGCTATGAACATGGTGGAGCATGTGTCCTTATTACATGTTGGAGCATCTTCTGGGTATATGCCCAGGAGTGGTATAGCTGAGTCCTCTGATAGAATTATGTCCAATTTCCGGAAGAACTGCCACACTGATTTCCAGAGTGGTTCAAGCAGTTTGCAATCCCACCAGCAATGAAGTAGTGTTCCTCTTTCTCCACAACCTCTCCAGCATCTGCTGTCACCTGGAGCTGAAGGGTTTGCAGCCCCTTAGGAAGAACAACAATTACTAACTAGTCCCCTCAGAGCTCCCAGGGGCCCAACCACCAATCAAGGACTATATACATGATGGGACTGAATATTCTGGCAGCATGTGTATAGTAGAGGATCACAAATTCGATCATCTATAGGAGGAAAGGACCTCGGCCTTGTGAAGGTTTTGTGCCCCAGTGTAGGGGAATGCCAGAGCCAATAAGTGGGAGAGGGTGGGGTGGCAGGCATGGGGAGGGGGGAGGCAAAAGGGGTTCGTTCTTGTTTTTGTTTGTTTGTTTGTTTGTTTGTTTATTGTTTTTTGGAATGGAACCTGGGAAAGGAGAAAGTTACATGTAAATAAAGAAAATATCTAAATATCTAAAAAAAAAAAGAAAGAAAGAAAGAAAGAAAGAAAGAAAGAAAGAAAGAAAGAAAGAAA
>JADRCD010129038.1:2273-18592 GCA_019843815.1 Montemys delectorum | reverse complement strand
AAAGAAAGAAAGAAAGAAAGAAAGAAAGAAAGAAAGAAAGAAAGAAACAGGCAAAGATATACTTGTAGATCAAGATTTAACAACTGAGCGGTGTTTGTGCATGCCTTTAATCCCAGCACTTGGGAGGCAGAGGCAGGTGGAGTTCTGAGTTCTGAGTTTAAGGCCAGCCTGGTCTACAGAGTGAGTTCCAGGATAGCCAAGGCTACACAGAGAAATCCTGTATCAAAAAAACAAAAACAAATAAAAGAGAGAAACATATGAAGAATGAAGGTGGTCATTGTGCTGGGATTTCTATGATATTTGTCTTTTATCCAAATATACATTTTAGGAGATAAGACTAATTTTTTTTTGAAAAAAAAAAAAGAGGAAAAAATAAGAAAAAAGTATTCAAGATCAGGATGGAAGAAGACTCAAAATGACTCTATTAAAGGACTATTGAGTGTGATCGTCATTCTTGGACCAGAGAAGGGCAGATTGAAGAAAGTCATTGACTATTTGGGAAGATTCTCAAAATCAAACCAGATTCAGATCTGTTGAAGCTCCAGAAACCACAAGGGTGGGAGAGAGATGTCCAAGGAAGCAGGATTCTCCCCCATTACTAGGACCAGGGGCACTGGGCACCAGTCTATGGCTTTTTCTTGTTTTGGTTTTTGTTGTTGTTGTTGTTGTTGTTGTTGTTGTTTGTTTTCGTTTTTTGTTTCTGTTTTTTCCCAATGGAGTTGTACTAAGCAGGGCCTGGCTTCTCTTCTAAGTCTATAAACTCCTAGAATTCAAACATATGAAAAAGAAATAGTGTCTTGGGTCTGGAGGTGAAATTTCACAATCTAAGTCAACATGTTTAAAGACTATAACAGATGAAGAATGGTAAAGAGCAGAAAACATGGTATTCCAAAGAATTAACTGGATGAGTCCAGGTTGGACACTGGACAGATACCTTGCACAGAGCAAAGGTGCCTAGACACCACTGCAGGTTCCTGATAAGTACTCAGTAGAATGAGAGCCAGGACAGATTGCTGACTTAATTCTTACTAAATTATCCTAATGTGACTTAACACTGGCCTAGAAGAGGGCAGTGGTGGCCGGTCTCAAAACCCTTTCCCTTGACCAGTCTAAGTGTAGATGAACATCAGCAACACCTTTTGGTTATGTATAATAAGAAAGAAACATTTTATCTTGGGTCTCATCTTGTTGCCTTTTGCAGTTATACAGTTTTTTGTCAAGCCAGTCTGATTCTTCATGCATTTCCTTTGGATTATCCCCACCCTGCTGTGGGAAAACTAGCTCTTTGGCATGTCCACACATATACACAGTGTAGACATCCACCCCCAGCAATGCATCCCCAGGAGCCCCACTGAGACAACCAGGTGGAAGGAAGAGTTTAGACTCCAATTAGACTCTAATGAGCTGTGTTAATTGAGACTATTTTATACAAATTGCTTTAAATTCTAATGAGTTGGCCCTAAATAGAACCTCCAATTGATGTTTACTCTGGCTCTGCCCCAGTGAATTTGTAAAACAAATGCAATATCCTTGTCCCTGCCAGCCTAGATGGGGAAACAGGGGATAGTATTACTGAATGCCAGACAGCCACAAGCATTCATCATCTGTTTAGGCTGCTGAAATGCTGTCAGCTACTGATACAAACACTGATATGGAATAGAATGGGTGTTTTCTAGGAAAGACACAGGCCAGCATGTGACAGTCACTGAACTAGGGTCCTGGAACTCAGAATATGCTCAAGTGCTATGCTTGTTACACACACACACACACACACAAACACACACACACACACACAAACACACAGGTGTGCACACATGTAGGTATACATGCATAAACTTAGAAAGAGGCATGAATTTTATTAAAGAACAAGCAGGGTATATAGCAGGATTTAGAGGGGGGAATGGAAGTAATTATACTATAATTTCAAAAATTAAAAGAAATAATTAGAAAGAAAGAAAGTCTTGGCTGACTTGAGCAGAATGCCCAGGGCCTATGAGCGTCCAGGGAAGAACAGTGGAATCAGAAAAGCTCACAATGGATGGGAAAAGGAGTCTTAATTTTTTTCTTCCTGTTCTAGAAGCTCTCCCCAAAAAGAAATTCACAGTAAAATTTACAAATCCTCTTACTCAAAGTCACTAGCAACATAATACCCACAGAGAATTATTCTCTGAAGGGGAGCTCCATAAAGATGATGAAAAGATGAGTCAGGGCCAAAGGAACGACCACTGTGTGAACTTCTCAGTTATGTGTCTTGTTATGGGAATCAACAGACACATTTCTGTCCACTGGTGGTCCACTGGAGGATGTGAGAGTGTCTTGAAAACGAGGAACAAGTTGAGCCCTTGCTCTCATAGCACTGATGTCAACAGTAGACATAAGACATGCAGCGTCACCTGTAATGATGAAGCGGAAATCACCAGGGGCTAAGGATGACTTTTTTCTAAGGGAGGGGCTCAGCCTCCCCCTAAGATGAAGTTTGGGAATGGTGATTTCTCTAATGCTAGGAAAAAGAGTCCATAGTCTCTAAATAGCTCTACCAAAAGTGGTCCAATGGTTTGTTAAGCTATGTCAGCTAGGGGTTTTGCCCACTCTGGGATTTTGGGTAAAATTCCAAGGAGACTGGAGAATCATATTTAGCATCCATTTTTATAGAATTACCTCACCCTTAGTAGGACCTCAGAGGTCCTACTAAAAATCTAATGAAAATCCAGCCTCCTAATTTAAACAGAAAGTAAGGAGTTTTTGAAACTGCATATGGAATCACTGAATAGGGAGGGCCAGGGACGCAACTTGGAGTCTGTATTGCTAGGAGCAATCCTCCAACCATATTGCTCAAGCAGTCAAGTAAATAATGATACCTTTGTTCCTCTTATGAACTGAACAAGAAGTCTTATAGCACATACACTGGGGCTAGACACAGAGGCTCTCCCATGGTAGGCCTTGGAACCCCTGCCTGTCTAGCACCCTCACTAAAGATGAATTTCTCTCAGGAGCTGCTCCCTGGGGCGCCTCCACCTGACAGAAAGTACCACATGGGCAGCTCTGATTGATGATCTGTGGTTATGGCTGACACTCCAAAAGGCCTGGTGCCAATGTCGAGGAAATAGAATGTATAATGTAAAATATTCTCTGCTATGTGAAGCATATCAAAACTTAGGTGAGGTTTTTTTTTTTAATTTGTCTTAACAAATAAGACATTTAGAGGTTAGAAAGATAAGGAATGGAGGCAGAATTTATTCTATTGCTATACACTGCCACCTACACAATATAGTATGATTCTCCACTGTCTAATCTTTGATCTGTGTTCTGTATTTCTAGATTATAAAAGTCTTACATCTGATAAAGGTTCAAATGTAATTCTTGAGGCAGACTTTCTACAAAGGAGATTCCCATTTTATTATTATTATTTTATTTATTTATTCACTTTACATCTGGATCACATCCCTTGTCTCCTCGCAGTCCCATCCTCCCTCGAGAATCTCTTCCCCCATTATCCCCTCCCCTTCTCCAGACCCTTGGATGCCACCCCACACTGGGACATCAAGTCACATCCTGACAAAGTGCATCCTTTCCCATTGAGGATTGTCCTATCAGGCATCCCAGCAAGGGGAAAGGGAACAGAGTGAAAGACAGCCCCCATTCCAATTGTTAGGGAACCCACAAGAAGTCCAAGATAAATATCTGCTACAAATGTGTACAGGGCCCAGGTCCAGCCCCTGCATGCTCCCTGGTTGGTGATTCAGCCTCTGGTAGTTCCCAATGGGCCCAGGTTAGTTGGCTCTGTATGTCTTCTTGTGGTGTCCTTGACCGCTTAAGCTTGCTCAGTCCTTTTCAACACTCTTACACAAGACTCTCCAAGCTCCACCTGAAGTTTGGCTGTGGGTCTCTGCATCTGTTCCCATCAGCTACTAGATGAAGCCTCTCAGGAGACAGCTATTCTAGACTCCTGCCTACTAGCATAGCAGAGTTAAATTCATAGTGTCAGGAGTTGGTTGTCTCCCATGGGATGGATCTCAAGTAGGGCCAGTCATTGGTTGGACATTCTCTTAGTCTCTGCTCCATCTTTATCTCTGTCCATCTTGGAGGTAGGACAACTTTTATGTTGAAGGTTTTGTGAGTGGGTTGATGTCCCCTTCCTCCAATGGAAGTCTCTCTTGGCTACAGGAGGTGACCACTTTAGTCTCCATATTCCCCATTTCTAGAAGTCTCAGCAAGGGTTGTCCTCCACGAACTCTCAAGAGCCTCCAACAATCCAGGTCTCAGACTAGTCCCAGAGATGCTACCCCCCTCAACTCATTTCCTTTCTGTCTTCCAGCCTCTCCTGCTACCTTCCACACCAGCTCCCCATCCCCATTCCCTCCCTCATCCCCTTCTTCATCCAGTCCCTCCTTCCATCCACCTCCAATATCTATTTTATTTCCCCTTCTGAGTGAGATTCAAGGCTCCTCCATTGGGCCCTCTTATTTCTTAGTTTCTTTAGGTCTATGAATTGTAGCATGATCAGCCTGTAGTTTATGGCTAATGTCTACTTATAAGTGAGTACATACTGTGCATGTATGTCTGGGTTACCTTGCTCAGGATGATATTTTCTAGATCCATCCATTTCTCTGCAAATTTTATGATGTTTTTGTTCTTAACAGCTGAATAGTATTCAATTTTGTAGATATATCACATTTTCTTTATCTATTCTTCAGCATTTTTTAACAGCAAACTCTTCTATAAATGAGCTTTTGTTTGAGTTATTTCTTTCAATTATTTCATTTTTTAAAAGTTGGTGAACTCAGTCGCCAAGGTGAAGGTCTGTTATATGAACATGAGAAATATATCTATACATACATAATTATCAGAAGAACTAAGTTGAACCAAGTGTAGGAAGGAAGAGACACTCAATTGCATGCAGAAAGAAACCAGGGGTGAGAGGCAGTCTAGGAAAGAAATAGAAGGTTTCAAATGAAAAAGGATATTTACACTAGCCTTCCTAAACAAGATGGATTTCTTCAAGAAGGGTGGAGAGGTATTCCATGGAGAAGCAGAAGTGGGAACCAAATAAGGAGTCTGTGGTAGCAAAAGACAGAATGGGGCATGGGACCAGAAGAAGGAGGCATGCTGAAACACATGACACTTCTTAGGAATCAATGGGGTCCTGTTTTGTTTTGTTTTGTTTTGTTTTGTTTTGTTTTGTTTTGTTTTTTTATCCCTACAATAAACAGCTCTACCTAGGTTTTAAGAGACAGGAGTTAACCCATGGTCTCCATGCACAATGTAATTGTTTTCAAATACAAAGAATGAAGTTTTGTGATATGCAGGACAACTAAAGTAAGTGGAAATAATCACATTAAAGAAATTAAGCCAGTCTCCAACAGGCATCCTCACACATTTTTCCTGCATTTTATACTGATACTTAAAACTATGTGTGTATTTATGATATGAAAGAAGAAGTGAAACAGACTGGGGGACAAAGGTAGTGAGGGCAGAGAAGAGAGTGTGGAAGCATAAGGAGCAATGCATCTCCCTGAAAATGGCCTTACGTAACCTAGCATTACATATAATGTATACATGTACATACAATATATATACAGTGTATATGCAGTGTACAATGAATGTGTACAATGGAAATGAATAACAATAGTAACGAAAGATAGACAAATTAAAAACAGAAAAGACTAGGATAGCCCAGCTGTAAGTGTCCTGAATTCTGAAAAAGATTAAAGAAAACTATAGACCAGATCTGAAGCACATCTGGCCAGATTACTAGAACTCTTTTTCTTTAAAATATTCCTATGATATATGTGGTGGTTTGAATAGGTAAGGTCCCCACAGTCATGTGTTTGAATGGTTGGCCCATAGGGAGTGGCATTGTTAGGAGGTGTGACCTTGCTGGAGAAGATAGGGTCATGGAGATAATGTGTCACTGAGTGCAGGCTTTGAAGTCCCCTGTGGCACACAGGCTCCTTCTGCTGCCTGTGGATCAAGATGTAGAACTCTCAGCTCCCGTACCACCATGTCTGCCTGCATGCTGCCATGCTTCCTGCCATGATGATAATGGACTAAACCTCTGAACCTGTAAGCCAGCTGTCCTTTATAAGAGTTGCCTTGGTCATGGTGTCTCTTCACAGCAATAAAACTCTAACTAAGTCAATATAAAAATAACTGATTATGAAGCTAGAGAGATTGGCTCTCTGGTTAAAGAGCACTTGAGTGTCTTAGAGAGGACTGAGGTTCAGTTCTTAGCACCCACATAGCAGCTAACAACCATATATAACTCTGGTTTCAGGAAATTTGAATACTTCTTCTGACCTTGGCAGGTACTGTAAGCACGTGATTCAGAGGCATGTGTGCAGACAAACCATGAAAACACATTTTAAAAAATATGTTTAAATACTATAACAAGATTTTCTTGCTAAGAGAACTGCTGTCATCTAACTTTGAAAAGTCTAAATCACAGACAAGTTAGTATATACTGTGTCCCAGAAAATAGGCCAGACTTTTTTAAAGTTCCCTTCCTATAAATTACTGCTAGGAGAATCAGAAACTCTATCATTCCATCCCTTCATGAGACATGGGGGGTTGGGAGGACAAAAATCAAGAAAGACACCTTGGTCTTGTGCAGGGGAGTAAAATTCTTTGCATGGCAATAATGGTACTTACTAATGAAAGACCAGTATCAGCGATCTCCTGTTCACATCAGTCTAAAGACAGACAGACAGTCTTACATGGGCAATATAGTAGGGCACACTTCTGTGTTCAGTTCCCAGAGGTAGTTACCAACTCTGTGCCTCTGTCTCCTCTCTAAACAAGTGGACAACACCGGCACCCACTTGTTAACCTCGTTATAATAATTACGTAAAGTTTTTAGAATAGTGTCTGACACAGAAAAACTGCTCCTCCATCCTTATCAGCCAGTCTTCACTGAAATCTACATGATGGACTGAGAGATGGATCTCCATCAAGAGCCATATTATCTGGAGATTAGCCAGGCTATTAGAGAGTTCCAAAAATGTTTCACGCTAAGAACAGTAGAGGGAATCAGTGTCGTGGCAGAAAGTATGATAGAGAACAGGACAGTTAGCTCAGAAACCTGAGAGGTTGCACCATAGCCGAAGAAGGCAAGTGTATTCTGGAGTCACTGAAGTAGGAAGAGCAGAAAACAAGAGCAAGCAGAAAGGCAGACTCCTCCTGAGAGGAAGAGGCAGGAGTAGGGCTCTTCCAGAAATGGAGGAGTTGCTTCCACTAGCAGCAAGTGTTCTGTGGTTGGACATGTCCAAGCCCCAAAGGCCCAGCAAGATGGTGGCCACTTGCCCACTACCATGTCAGTCCTGGAAACAACTTCAAATATTTAGTGTGTTACAGTTTTGTAGAGGAAAGGTAGAGATCAAAGACAAGAATGGGATTTTAGTTTACAGACGTATCCACCTTCAGCGTTCCATTTTAACATTTTTCACTTTCTTTGTAGGGATTTTGGAGGTACAGAGCCATAAAAAGATGTACCAGACGCCACATGGTGAAGAAGACCTTTTTCCTGCTCACCCAGTGTCATCATACAATAGTGGCAAGTGACTCCAACTTTCTCAGAAGGACATGGGACGAGAAGGGACTCAACATAGTTACAAAGAAGGAAAACATCTTCATACGATCTCCAGCAAGTTTTTGGTTGAAGAGGCCTCAGGCAAGGCTTTGGAACTGTGGTAGCAAAAGAATTTTCTTTGTAAAGTTCTATCTTTAAACCTCATTTGGAAATGTGATTTGGGCACACAGTATATAGCACAAAAACAAGTAATTGTATTCTTAATATTAATTATATTCTCAATTGTAAGGTTGGAAGGCACTATAACTTGTCAGCTATTTAAAAATTGGAGTATGGGCTGGAGGAATGGATATGCAGCCTGACCTTGGTAGGAGAGGATGCACCTAATCCTGTAGAGACTTGATGCCCCAGAGAAGGGGGATGCTGGGGGGGGGGGTGAGATGTGGGTGAGTGTGGGAGCACCCTCTCAGAGGCAAAACTAAAGAGGGGGAAGGGTGAAGAATTCTGGGGCAGGGACTGGGAAAGGGGACAAAGTTTGGAATGTAAATAAATAAAATAATTTAGTAAAAAAATGAAAAAAATCCAATGTTCTTACAGAAACCTCCACATGCTGGGGAACTCACAGCTATCTGTAATTCTAACTCTGAGGAAACCAATGCCCTCTCTGGCCTCCACATGACCTTCATTCAGGAGTACAAACCCACAACCACACACATACCTAAATACATATTTAAAATAAATCTTTAAAAATGGATGTATCTCTACAAATTATATACTAGCTAGTTAGATTAAATTTCTACTTTTTAGAACAAAACAAATTCTAATCTTTTCACATTTCAGAAATATCACAGCACACATAGACACATCTGAATTGTGATTCATGAGAAGTAATAACAGCCTATATGGTAAAATTTTTAGTGACTAAATTCATAGCCACACTGTGTGGTAAGTATTGTTAGCCTTAATTTTATTGTCAATGAGGTTCAAAAACTGACTCATGCAAGGTCACCTAGATAATTAGCCCAAAAGCTTTAAAACAAAATCTGCTTACTCAGATCCTCATGATTTGCCAGCTACAGCAAGCCCTGATGAACAGTAGACATGAAGGATCACCAGCACTCTCAAGACCTAGGAATTAGTCAGCCCTAGAGGGCCAGTATACAGGGTCCTCACATTCCAGTATTTTGACCAGGATGCTGAAAAACTCACTCCTTTTAGGGACTCAGCTAATTATCAAGGAACCAGCTATCCCTTTTCAATACTATATGAATGGACAGGGTGGATACCGTACAGTGAATGAGTATGCTACACATTCTAGGGAAAATAATACTTGTAGCAGTCAGAAGAAAGAAAAGACCCAACGAGGCCTGAGGGGAGTCATTATCTTGAGCAATTAACAGGATCTACAGTCTGTCCCTTCCATTCTTAGACTCATAAAATTTTCCTTGTCAGAGTTACAGATTTGCCTGGACCCAGACAGTTGACTCACTCACTAACGCATGTGGACACTCATCAGAAGAGTTGTCAAATCTGCTCACTCCCGGTGAGGAAACCCATTGTCAAGACAATGGATGCTGTGTCAGCCTGACCAGCCTTGGACAAGCAGTATGCAAAGCCAAGTCACTGGAGCCTCTGTTGTGAGTCCTGCCTAGAGCTGGGGAAATAACCAGGTGAGCTCATCTTGAATGATGGCAGACAGGTTAACCTGCTGATGCTTCTTGTCCCATTATGAGACATACTCACTAGAGTAAAAGGAAAACTGAGGTCAACCTGACAGAGTGCCAGACATGCAACTGCTGAGGGACATTGAAGTGGGTCACTTGTCACTCTCTGTCATTTTCTCACCACATCCCACTCTATACCAACCCCCTTTCTAATGGATAGATTCTGAATGGTGTTTGTGAATGCCAAGTTTACTTGTGGTCAGGACTAATGTAAGCGTGTGAGTCATTCAGATCCCTTGGAGAGACCTCACCTTACTCAAAGCTAACAGTTTATATGTGGACATCTGAGCCTGATTCTCCGAGCTCAATCTGTCACTGGCAAGCCTGTGTCAGGGCAATCTGACTGATGATTTTACAAATAAAAATTAAACTAAAGAATGTATTGTCAAACTCACACAAAGTTCATAGGGAAAAAAAACCTGGCAAGCACATATGTACTCAAGGTTTTATATATATATATATATATATATATATATATATATATATATATATATGCATGTTCATACATCTACAGGTGAATCCAAAATATTATAAATTTTAATCTTCATTTTTTCATTTTCGGTTAAGCAACCTAATGTCCTTGTCTATAATTGTAAGCCAGAAAGTGGCAGATATGGACAATTTTAAAAATCTCCATTCATTTCATCCTATTATCTCATAATACTCTTTTATTTTCTATGAGCACCAATTTTAATAATATAATATTCTGTGCATTTCTAGTTTACTTAAATTATTGTAAATATCTTCTTATTAAATATGATTCAAAACCAACACTGTGCTGACTTGCTATTTCATCAGTGAGGCGTCAAAATCACTTCAGAAATGATTGGGTAGCCAGTTGTTTTCCAGTCTTTCTTTTGCAAATCAGACTGCTGAGAAAATCCTCTTGGCTAAGCATTTTAACAAACACTTGTTTCAGAATTATTTTCAAGTCACAGAAAAGAGTGCCTTGTTCAGCCTCTCCTGGTGGGAGCACCTCACCTTACCATCCTACAGCCCTGACCATGGAAATAGGAACTTTGATACTTTTCCCTGATTTCATTAGGTCTCCTACCAAGGGCCTGTGTTCCGGGATCCAAAGGAGCATGCTGCACTTCACTGACTATAGCAAATTGTATAGGTGCATGTACCATTTCTGTCTATTCTAGATGTGGAAGAATGAACTACTAGAAGTATGAGCCCAGGAGAAGAGAGAGTTTTTTTTTTCTTTTAATTATTTGATACGTATTTAATTACCCAGTAGAAGTGTGGTGGCAACACACCTCCCCACAGATACACTAGATGCCTGCTTACGCTGCTGCCATCTCTGCCCCGTGTTGTGATCATGTATAATGACAGACAAAGTTGTAAAAAGAAAGATGGTGAAAAAAATTTTAAAAAGAGAGAGATGGTGGTTGGGGGCCATATCTCTCGGCTGATCTATCTGGCTTCAGAAAAATGTGAAGGCCCCATAGCAAACCTTGCCTAGGGAAGAGAAAGGAGGACGGGATGGTTTAGTGTAACAACTTACTAGAAGGTATAGCGATACAAAAATAGAGACACAAGCATGGAAGAGATTATGTACCCATAGACCAAGGTCAAGATGCGGGTAGGAGTGTCCTTTGTTCAGAAGTTGAAAAAGAAAAAAATGTTTAAAAAATAAATAAATAAACCCTATAGAGCTGAGAAGATGGGATAGACTGTGAACTCAGAAGCATAAGAATCTAAATTCAAATCCCCTGCACCCATGTAGAGAGCCAGATGTGGTGATGATGCACACCATTAATCCCTGCATGGGGTGAGGGCCAGAGACGAAGGACCATTGAACATCTAGTCTAATTCAATTGCTGAGATTCAGGTTCAGTGAGAGAACCTGTCTCAAAAAACAGAGGTAGAGAGTGATCAAAGAAGGTATCAGATGCCAGATGTTGACCTCTGTCCTCTGCATAAACCTACACACACATACACCACACACACACACACACACACACACACACAAGGCACGTGGGTGGGGATAAACACAGACTGAGAGTAAAGTGATCTGAAAGAATATGGAAGTAGGAGTCAGGAGTTGGGGGACTAAGGTAGAGCAAAGAGGATGCTCTGCTGGTGGCATCAGACTGCAACACCAAGACCCCAGGTCCTACATCTCAACGCAGAGTCAGATGATGCTTCAAGGGCCAAGAGAGTGCAAGAGGAAACTGAAAGGCTTCAGGCCATTGCAGGAAGGGTGGGAGTGGGGGCTGACAGCCAAATCCGTTCTCTTTGTTGGGTTGGAAGTCAGGTGGCCACAGGAGGTGACCCTGACCTCAGTCATGAGTCAACTCAGTCCGACAGGTCACCATACACTTGTGAACGTGCCTTCCTGTCTGGGCTGTGGTTTGCCTTTTCTGAACAGAAGCAGGGTTGAAATGAAGAGGAGGACAAAGGCAGACTCCTGGGTTTCAGAATTTTCCCTGTCATCTACCGGATAATTGCTCAAGTGAGCCAAAGGGGGAAAGCCATCCACACAGTCTACAGGCTGGGGAGGTTCCTGGAATGTAAAATGGGCTGAGTCAACTGCACAGGAAGAAGTTATCTGTCCACAGGTACAAATAAAAAAAGAGAGAGGGAAAGCAATGTAAAGGCTCGTAGCTTTTGGCTTTATGTGCGTGATCATTAATCATCTTCCCAGTAACAGAGGATGGTTTCCTCACTGTAAGAGGAAAAGAGAAACAGATCCCTTTGCCCAATATGCTACCCAGATGTTCACCAGAGCCCAGTATCTTTTTTCCACACTTCATTTGAAGAAGTGAGAGCTAAAGTGGCAACCAAAGGGTAGAGGCTCCTGAAGACACCACCCGTCCGGTCTCGGCTGTGACAGCAGTTCCCCTTCACAGTCACAGGGCCTGCAAGCTTTCAAGCAGAGCATCCAGCCATCTTCCTACAAAAGCCATGGAATCATTTGCCGGGCAGACTCTGGCCTGAACCAGCCAGAAGACCTGCTATCTGAGAAGACAGAGAGAGGCTTGTGTGCAACCTGCCAGCTGCAGGCATGCCTGGATGCATCCCAACCTTAAGTTGCTTCCCATTGAGTCCATCATTCCCTGGTAGTTAATCACCAAAAGGAAGGACTAAGTCATTCACAGGTTTGTGCCAGGAAGGCGCAGCTAAGAGGGGAAAGGTGCTACACAAAGACGTTGAGGTTCAACAGGACTGACCTAAGTTTAAAGACAAGCTCATTGGGACCGGTCGTGCGATCCACTCCCCAAAGGTTTTGAAGTGCTTGTCATGGTAAATATGCAATTGTAAAACAGTAAAAATAGTTTCTAAAAAAGGCTTAAAACTGACACAACCCAAACAGAAAAGTACCCAGATCCTCACTGACTTCATCCATCTATACCTTTCAAGGCGCAGAGACCAGATTGTTTCTCATCCTGGGATCTGCACAGACAACGTCTGTAAGTCTCAGGACCGGCAATAATTTTTTTTCTTTTTATCTTATAGTTGTATTTATGTAAATATTGTACAAGAGCAAATCTTATATTGCCTTAACCAGAAGTGAATATCCCTTCCCACATGTAAACATTTAACCATGATGAGGCATGGCTAACATTCGACAACAGAAGAATTATAAAGCACACCTCACAGGGTGCACTGAAGAAAGTTTTGGCCCTGAAGTTTGCTCCAGCTTCATATATACACAAATAGATAAATAAAGATGAGAGTAATGGACAGGAAAAAGAAGAAAAATATCCTGAAACCTTTCTCAAGCCCAAACAAAAGCTGGGATATGAAAATGGAATTTTCTACCTAAAAGAATAGACATTTGATGTTGTATCCAGATACAGCACCAAAAGAGTCACAAGCACCATCAGGACCTAGTCCCTCATCTTGGGAAATGTGAGATGCAAAGGTCTCTGAGGGTGTCTGGGCTCTGGCACTCAATGGAGTCACAGTGAAGTATTTTAAGTTATAACAGTAAAATGTTCTGTGTGAGGTACACATGACTGCGTAAAGTGGATTGAAGAAGTGATGCACTTGACTGCCCTGCTTGATACGACTCAACAAGAGTCATTCTCCACTTCAAAAAACCCAAAAAACCGTTCCCCATGCCCTCTTCCCGTACCCCCCCCCCCGCACACCTCCTACCACAGTTAGACATTACACCATGCTCCCATGATGCTTTGCAAATCATTACGTGGATGGAGTCTCTCCTAACTCCGGTGGCTTCAGGAAATGAGCCTACAAAGCAGATTCTTCTGTACTCAAAAGCCAAGTTCGCATGAAAGCTAAAGTGCAAATGAGCTGAATGGGTGTGTATCTTTTACTAACCTGCTGTCTCTCTAGAGAGGAGACAGGATTTCTAGAATTTAGGTTTTCTTTATACTACTGTTAATGGGGTAAGAAATGTCCCATTTTAGAAACCCAGATAGGATTGAGGAAGCAGCTCAGCAGTCAAGTGCACTTGCTGCTCCTCTAGAGGAGCCACGTTGGGTTGCCAGCACCCAGGTTAGGCAGCTCACAACTGCCTCATAGTCCACCTCCAGAAGATCCAGTCCCTTTTTCTAGACTCCAGGGACCACACACTCTTGTGGCATACATTCACACAGACACACACAGAGACGCATGAATAAAAATAAATATTTTTTAAAAGCCTAGACTGAGCCAAGAGCAAACTGCGGAAAGGAGGAGTCTCAGAGAACAGATGAAACCCGAAAGCATTTTCATGACAGTAACCTGAATGTCTAGACAAGGCAGAGAAAGTACACTTGGGAAAACTATGGCCTAGAAACAAGCTGAATTTTGACCCAGGAAAACACAGCTGGGAGCTGAGGGAGAGTTCTGGCGGTGGGCTGAACAGTAAGGATTTTCAAGGTGGGTGTCTAACTCAGTTGGTGCAGTGCTAGCCTAGCATACACAAAGCCCTGGCTTCCGTCCAAAGGGTCTCATAATCCAGGTGTGCTTGTGTGGGGCTGCATTCCCAGCCCAGAAGGGCTGAAGGCAGGAAGCTAGATTCTGGTTTCTACTCCAGCTACATAGAAGTTCGCTGCCAGCCTGAGACCTGTTACATACATACATACATACATACATACATACATACATACATACATACCTACATACATACACAAAAAATAAAATATAATATAATATATAAAGGAAGAAAGATGAACAGAAGTTAGGTATAGTGAAGAAGGAGGCAAGCTACATTGAAAACAAGGCTCAGCTTCCAGAAAGTTCTATCCATGTGGTTTCTGCAGGACACTGTCAAAGCAACCATTTGAGGAAAGAAAGCCACTTCCCAACTCACCCTCTATCCTCCTCTCTTTCCACGTGAACACATCCCACTACATTGAACATGTCATCACTCAGTGGTCATGCTTACAGGGAGGTAGCGGTAAAGGCAACACAGGTCAGGATGCTTAGAATGCCGAAATGACATGGAAGGAGCTACAGTACTCAGAGCTGGCCACAGGCAGAGGTGTTGCGATCACCATGGCAGGAAGTCAGTATGTATGGGGGCTCTCTGCTCCTCCAGACTCCCCCCACCCATCCCATCCCGGATGCCACTAAAAAGAGGCTGCACTTACAGAAATGGAACTCTTTTTAAAGGACTTTTCAAACCCTGCATCTATGTGTGTACCGTGTGTGGGTTTGTACATAAGTGCTGTTGCCTACAAGCTAACGGAAGTTGGAGTCCCTACGGTTAAAGTTTAAGAGAATCAGTTGTGAGCCAGAGGGTGTGGGTGCTGAGAACTGAACTCTGCAAGCTCAGTAGGTGCTCTTAACTACACCAGCGTCAGAGGTGGGGTCCTAAAGCGGCATCCCGAAGGATGGGGAGGCTGGGATGGATGGGGCAAGGTGGGCTGTGAGGGGGAATTTTCAAGCAGTGAAGGCAGCTTAAGCAGTTGTCCAAGAGGTAATTACTGACAGCTTCTTAGATGCTTCCTAACCACAGAAACCAAAACGCACAAAACATGTCAGCACATCCTAGGGTTGCCGGCCGAAACTGGAAAGCTTATAAGCCACTCACACAGAACTGAACAAATTTTCTGATTTTATCCGGGTGCTCTCACACAGAGAGGAAGAGACAAATGCCTTAACAATTTGAGAAGTTTGTCATAGATCCCCCAGTTTTGAAAAAAATATACGGAAATGCCTTGACATGCTTATAAATACCATATTACACAGTAAGGTGATTCCTTCTGGTGAGGTGGCAAACAGGTTCTTGAACTGAAAATTAAGAAAATCTGGGACAACAATTGGCCATTATTGTCAGTAAGGGATGACAGGTTCATTAAGGTATTTGGTGCCTGGTTCCAAATACAAATTCAAATGTTACATAGTCAAATCTAGGTGCCATAGAGAGCTTTCTATGCCCAGATGTTGCTTGCACTGTAGTATATGAACTCTGAGAGGACACAGTGTCTGTGGCACCAAATGGGGAAGGAGGTGGAAACAGGAGTCCCTGGTCCCCATCAGTCTCTGCCTTTAGAGACTAGGCTCCCTTACCACTGCCCCACTTGGGTCTGCAAGCCATTTCACACGGCCCTCTTCCACTTTGCCTTCTTCAGAAGACACGGGCAGCTGTAGACAACCATCTTCTTCCCCTAGTCTTCCTCTCAGAAATTGGTGCTAGAATTGCATGCTTGCAGGTCTAGTCCTAATTTCTTCTTCCCTCCTCTGTTGGCTTCCTGTGGCTGCCATAAGCAACTGAACCACAAGCCTGGTTTAAAACAGCTTAATATGATTCGTGCACAGTTCTAGGGCCATAAGTCTAAGACTGGATACAACCAAAGATGGGTCCCTTCTGGAAGCTCTGAGAGAGACACAGGTCTACACCTATCTAGCTCTTGGGGCCTGTGGGCAATGCTGGAACTCTGTAACTTTCACGCAGTGCTTGCTTCTCTGCCTGTCTTCTCCTGGTCTTCTCTCTGTAGCTGTCTCTCTCAAGGACACTGACCACTGGATGCGCAGCTTATCCTAATCCAGAATGAGCACATATGTCTTCAGTTTTTTAGTTAATTTACAAACAGTGGATTTTATTATGACATTTTCATATATGTGTGTGTGTGTGTGTGTGTGTGTGTGTGTGTGTGTGTGTGTGTGTG
>JADRCD010129033.1:27013-47332 GCA_019843815.1 Montemys delectorum | reverse complement strand
TTTTAGTAATACTACCCCATCAGTGCCCAAAGTACATTCACAGATACTGCCCATTTAGTTTTCATAAATCAATACATTGGCGTGATACAGAAATTTCTTCATTTGTCAGATGGGAAAACTGAGATGCAAAGTGGTTCAACATTTGTCTAATTTTGCACAGGTCTAAATGCATTTCTGTGATTGGAACACAAGCCTGTCACACTCTAAGAAAAGCCAATACTGCCTTCACTACAAAACCTTGGGCCCTGAAGTTCCTGTGACAGAGGCCTAGGAATTCTGGCATTGGGAACTGGGTATGTGTCTCCCATAACTTGTCCTTGGGTTCCAGCTCAGAAGCTGGGGCCATATTGCTCACTATTGGCCCATTCTGATACCCATACTCTACACATTGTCTAGCATCGAACCTATGCTCTTAATATTTCCACTACCCTGAAAACAGGAGCAGTTTCGTATTCCAGTCTCTCTGAACTGTTATGAACCAGGCTCTGCTAGCCATATCCCAGCATATGACATAGCAGAGCCCATATCTTCAGCATGAACCAGTCAAAATGGATGGAGCTAGAGCTGGTGTCTTTGCACTTTTCTCGGGGCAGCTTTGACAGGCAGAAGGAAGCCCAGAAAACTGAAACTTTGTAACTATCACATGCTTTCCCCCAAAGATCTACTTCTGCTATACAGAGAACTTCCTTAGATCCTAGCCAGTAAGGTGATGTTGGTTAGTTGGTTGGTTGGTTGGTTGGTTGGTTGTTTGGTTAGTTGGTTGGTTGGTTGGTTGGTTGGTTTGTGGGACAGCATTATGAAATAAGTGAAATGCCAGCAGGAAAGGCCTAAGTGTGAGGGATTGGTGTTGGTAGGAGGGAAGAGAGGAGAGTCTACAGAGCTGTAGAATGTAGTTATAACTCAAGAGAATATGGAAAAGATAGGTCAAATGAGGGAAATGGAGAAAAGGCTTGTAAGTTCTGCTTGAAGTACAACTTTTATTCAATCCCCATGGGGAAATCTATCAGAGTAACAGGACCACCAGGATCACTACATCTCTCTAATGCTCCAAGTATTTTCCTCACCCCCAGATGGTCTGTGGGTTCCCTAAGCCTACACATGAGAAACTGCAGCTTCCAGGTGCCAGCTTCTAACACCTGGCCTTAGTGTGAGAGACGGGGGCCCTTTCACAACAAGCTGAGGAGGCTTGTTTTGTTTTGTTTTGTTTTAATTTCTCATGAAGACATCGTGCCCCAAATTGCTTGGGATGCTGGGATCTGCCACTGGACATTCCCTTGGCATGGATTTTGGCAGGAAAGGCCCAGACTGGGCAATAATCCAGGGCAGACAGTGCTGGCTGGAGTCCCAGTTCCCTGACCTGGCCCACTGCCCTCCTTGGCTATCAGACAACATTCGCAGAGCCTGCAGACATCTGTGTGCCCATAGGAACGGCTAGGGGGCTGCAGGATCTAGAGACACAAAAGGGTCCCCTTTGTCTCCCTCTGTCCTCACTAATGGCCTGAGTCCCTTCCCAGGGCAGCAGCTGGGTGTTTGGGAGGGAGTGGGGGCAAGACTTGGCCTCTGACCAGAAGAACACAAGGCTGCCCTTAAAGAGGTGGCCCAGCTGTTGGGAATGAACACACAGGTGCACATGAGTGGCACCAACCCTCACCCATACTCCTCCTCCCCTGATGGAGGTGAGGGCTATGGGCCAGACCAAGGTACCTCTACCCACATTATAGAGTGTGTACTATTTGTCTCCTCAACCTGTGTCATGTGTACAGGCATGTAACATGCACAGCCTTTCCACCACTTGCAAGGGATCTTCATCATGATGTACCATAGCTTACAAGGGACATTCACCTGTTGGCATTCTACTTTCAAATGCTCACCCTTGTGGACTCCTCTCCTAAAGTGATCTCTAGTTGCCCTTTCCCAGGAGCAGCTCTTTTCAGTCACATCATTCTCCTCACCTCGACTCATCTCTCCATTGTCCGCACCCTACCTACCTTCTGTTCCCTGGTACACATGCACACTCTGATACCAGGCCAAGACCTGATGTTCCGTATCAACCATTCTGGGAATAAAGTCTGCTTCCCAGTGTCTTACAGTGACAGAAACAGCCTTCAGAAGTATACAAGCAAGTGCCTGACTCAGTGTAATTGACAGGACAGGCTTTGTTAATGTTGACAGAACAGTAAACTAACAGAAGAGTAATTCTCCCCTCACAGTGACAGAAAGGGTTGGTCAAGGAGTGATCCAGTGTTTTGTCATCTCTAGTTTAAATTACACTGTTTTTTTTCAAGGTGAAGCCAATAGAAGTGTGACCTAAAGTTTAATGTTGGGCCCTACAGCTATTTGTTGTTGGTATATGGTAGGAGCCTCCTCTGGCATGCACATCAATGTACTGTTAGATTCATGGAAACAATCTTGCAGCAATATAACACTAATCAGAAAACCCAGTGATCTGGATGATTTTCCTTAAGGCAGACCCAAACACAATGCCAGTCTCAGGCCCAGAACCCTAGGTGCAGATCACTGTTGAAGAAAGTGCAGCAGGACTTATCTCCAAACCATGAAAGAGCAGTAAATTGTGAAAGAAGCTGCAGTCATAGGTCCCATATTAAGTCATAGGTCCCCTTGCTTGGCAAAAAAGGCCCCAGATAGCCAAAATGAGATTCTGGTTGCCTGAATTCAACCATATAGATACAGACTACTCAAAGAGTCAGGCTTCATATAGTTTGTTGCCTTTGTATATCAAAAATTCTTTGCCTGAAATGTAATGTCCAATCACCAAAAGCCTGTGGGCATTCATGTTGATTCCTAGTATTATACCTGCTTTGATCTATTGGGTAGGGAGTCTGACCCTTGAAGGACATTTCTCAAGGTGAGTTCCCATGAGGTATTGCTATTAGGAGGTACTAGCTATGGGCAGGAGAAATTAAGGAATTTCTTCCTTGTATCTCTCTGTCACCTAGGGGACCAACATGTCCCATTTTGTCTAGGATGTTTCTGGCCCATGGCTCAGGGAATCTGTCTCCTCCTCAGATATCTCCTTTTGTGTAGGCTTTCTTTTGTGGCTTTAGCTTATGCCCTGTTCCAGAAGTTGGTGCCTTGGTCCCAACTGCTACTGGGTGATCCTAGCCCCTGGGCTCTGTAATTTTGTCCTTTCTCTTTGTTCTTCAAGTCTCCTGGTGGTAGAGGCATTCTGCTGCCTCAGTGTCCAGGCTGACTCTTTATCCTCTGCCATCCGCTCAGGTCTTTCTTCACCTATGTCACCACTTCAAGGTATTGAATCCTCAGATGTTTACTCCTGAAAGTAGTGTCTGGTTTATTGCTTAGATTCTGACCAGTGCAGTAAGGACAATAATGCTTACTTTCTAGTGTTAGCATGAGGATTAAATTAGTTAAATAAGCCACTCACAGCCAATGGTTGGCACATGGCAATTGCTTGTTAAATGTGAGTTGTTGTTATTATTAGTATAGCGCGAAATAACATTTACTGCACACTTGCCATGTGCCAGGCTAATCATTTTACAGCCACAGTTGTATTTAGGCTTTTATTATCCTTTTACCTGGGTGAACAGGTCTTGAGCTAATTGTTTTGGAAACCTGTTTGCATCTCACACCTAGAAATTCTTAGAATCTTCTGAGATACTTCCCATGGAACCTACATTTATTTGTTTTAGCTTTCCATGTCTCAGGGCATGAGAACAAACAAACAAACAAACAAACCAAACAAACCAAAAAAAGAAAGACAATAATTTGCTGTGTTGTAGGATATGATTTAGTGGGGAAGACTAGTCTATCAGCCAGCTGATCAATCCCAGTAGTTGGCAGTGCCTACTATAAAGTCCAGCAGAGATGCAGAGTAGAAGGACAGAGGGAAGGGATGGGGGATATGGCAGAAGGGAAATATCTGAGTGTTACACAGCTATCTCCTTGGAATTGAAATGTTCCATCCTAGAATGAGGCTCATTACTACTAAGGAAGTAAACAAAATCCTACAAGGATCAGGAAGTACTTGAAATTACAAATCTCAGGAAGCTCTTGAAATGTGCATGAAATGCAAGGACCCTCCTTAGTTCTATGTTAATGGTAAAGATGGCTGAGGTAGGACGTTTTCCAGCCCACTGAGCTGCCCCCTAAGATGCAGATTTATGAGTTATCACCTCTACTGGGTGGGCTTTTTGGTTGTGCACTGATCTCTGACTCTCCCATGCTCCTGTAAGTGACCCCCAATAAACTCTTTGGTTCATTAAGCTAGATTTGAGTCAAATAGTTTCTCTGGCCTGTGGTTAGCACATATCTTCATTGACGTCTCTCTAGGAAACATCACATAACATTGGATTTAGATCTAAGCTCTGCATCAATCTGTATTTTGTATCTACCACTTCCTATCAAAATGTAGGGAAGACATTTTTGGCCTTTCTCTACTTTAGTTTTCCACATGTTACTGGAGCATTTTAAGAATGGGTACCAATCTCCTGGGAATTACTTTGAGGATAAGTGACAGTATTTGTAAGGTACTTTTAAGAATGAGTGGCAGATATTAAACATGTATTTGTTAAATTAGAACCAAGTAAAAATACATTTAATTATAAGGAAGAATCAATTGTCACTTAGTTGTACCTACAAGTGGTAGGAAAGTCTTCACTAGGACATTGCAACATGTTCTGGTTTGAATGTGAACCATTCTCCATGGGATCATGTCTTGAGTGTTTGCTCCCCAATTGATGGTGATGGTTTGGGAGCTAGTAGAAACTTTGGCAGGTAAGAAACAGTGGAAGAAGTAGGACGTTGGAAGGTTATTGTGGTCCCTGACCCCTTTCCCCTGTCTTTGCTCCATAAGTAGGAGGAGCCATTTCCACATGTTCCCCCTACCATGATGTTCTGACTCACCATTACCCAGAATCAGCAGAGCCAAAGCTTATGGAGTTGAACTTCTGAATAATAAGCCAAATACTTAATTACTCTCTTAAGTCACTTATGTCAGGCATTTTGTCACAAACATGAAAAGTCTAAAGCAGAAAGGAAAGATCCTCAAGAAATAGGGATTTTATTTATTTTTTTATTTTTCATTTATTTTTTCATTTAAAGAAGGAAATATCCAAAGAGGACAGGGACTCCACAAGAAGACCAACAGAATTAACTAACCTGAATCCTTGAGGGCTTTCAGACACCCAACAACTAACCAAAGAGCGAGCTGGGCTGGACCCAGACCCCCTTTCACATATGTAGCAGATGTGCAGTTTGGTCTTCTTGGGAGTCTGCCATCAACTAGAATGGAGACTGTCCCTAAAACTTTTTCCTGTCTGTAGATCCTGTGCTCCTAACTGGGCTGCCTTGTCTAATCACAGTGGGAAAGGAGTACTTTAGTGACTTGATGTGCCCAGGGTAGGGAGTGGGTTGGTTTGAGAGAGGCAGTGTGTGTTGGGGGGTGGGAGATGAAGAGGGAGGAATGGAGGGAGGATCTGCATGAGGGGGTACTGGGAGGAGATAGGGGACTGATATTGGGATGTAAAGTGAATAAGTAAAGAATTTATTTAACAAAGAAGGAGGTATTGTGAATCATAGGAAAGGCACTTGCAAAATCATCAAGTCATGACACAGCTTGGGATGTCTAGACAGTAGTAAAAAGGGAGCAGCTTCAATTTACACAGCAAGTGACAAGGCTCAGAGGTTCAAGAAAGACCTGGACAAATGCAAGCCAACAGCAATGATCCAGATATAGGGCTTCCATGTTGGGTATGTTTGACAATGCTTTGAATCTCATTCTAAGGCATTTACATTTCATTCTGAAAAGAGATAGCTAATAAAAGACTTTAAGTTGAAGAGGATGTGTATGTGACACACATGCAGAAAAGAATCCCTTGTCAAAAGGGTCAATTGGGAACATTTGATGCTTCAGGTATCAAACTGATGAGGTACAGTGAGCCCCGAGCACAAGTATCCAGTAAAAAGTGAGTGCCCCAAGAGAGACAACTAATTGGTCTTTCAAGTATTCCCATGTGGTCCAAATATTAGGTCCTACATACATCCAGGTAAAGGTAGGTGGTTAAAATTATCCCTCTATTTCTGAAGTCCAAATTTTAATTGCTTTAGACCATATCTTCTAAAAAAGAGACAGGAAGAACTACTTTGTGGGTAGCAATCACAGGACGGTTTAGCCTTATTTATAATGGTCTAAGTTCTTACAAAAAGAACGGACGTAACTAGGTATTTATTAGATATTTACTATCAGAAAAACAGCACAGTTCTACCTATCTATTACATGGCAATAGAAAGTAGTAGATATCATTTAATTTAGACTGCAAAAATCAGTAGACTTGAATTATTATTAATTCCAAAATCAATGACTTGAATTTGTTTGTCTCTTTCTTGATTGATCCTCATGTGTGAGGCACACTGATTATGGTGGGGACAATTTGCAGATGATAAAATTGAAGATATGAAAATTTATGTGGTTAGCCTTAGGCCAAACATCCTATAGAAAAATGTTATCATCAGCCAAATTACCTGAGTCCAAAGGACATTGGATAATGTCATCATGGGCGGCTTAGACAACTGCAGTAGCTTACTTATCTCCCTGAATTCACTCTGCTCTCTAAGTATTTTCCACATTGCAACTAGAGTGGTTTCTTTCTTTCTGTTTTCATCTGTTTACATTTTTAAAATTTATTTCTTCTTTTCCCATCTATTATATCCCTACTGCAGTTTCACCTCCCTCTACTTCTCCCAGTCCCTCCCCCTATCTCCCCTTTCTCCCAGATCCACTCTTCCTCCAGAAAAGGGCAGGTTTCCCAAGGATATCTTAGAAACATGGCATAGCAAGTTACAATAAGAATAGGCACAAACTCTCATAGAAACTCATATGTCAATGCCCCACAAGCCAACCCAGTAGGAGGGAGGGGGTTCCAAGAGCAGGCAAACTGTCAGAGACAACCTCTGTTCCCTGTCAGTGGATCCCACAAAAGCACCAAGCTACACACCTTAACATCACTTAGAGTGATTTTTGAAGAGCTCCATGTCACCCCTTGATTTAATAAGCCAACCAAAGGAAAACCCCATACTCCTTGTTTTCCCTCAGTTACTGCAGTTCAAAGCTACTTAGGCTTGTAAAAGCAAACCTAATCTCAAGGGAGCACAAAATAGCAAAACCAAAAAAAGGGACTAGCAATTAAGTTACCTGGAAAGGCAGTTTTTGGATAACATAAAACCCATCATTTGAAGAACTGGAAGAATTAAAGCATAATTAATAATAATAGAAAGGAACATCATATAGTGACTTAGAGAAGAGTCATTGAACTCAGACAAGCCCTGGCTCTACCAAGTCCTGGCTTGGTAATACCTTTGAACAAGATATTTCAACTTGCTTAGTTTCTGCCACTGTTAAATGATGATAGCAGAACCCACCCCAGAGAATGGCTGTGAGAATCCAAACAGAAGGTGTATTCAGTTGCTTAACTAAATGCTAATACTTCATAAAACATCAACAAAGTGTGCCTACCCTACTCAGAATTACGGTAGAAGACACCTAAAAAGTTTTCTCGATGTGCTGATAAGGGCTGAAGCATGATAGAGAAGGGCATGTTAGGAACTACTCTTTCCATCCCTCCCCGGGTGACAAAAGATGTCAAGGGATTTGAGTATAGTAAACGAAACTGAGGAATATACGGGCGTGGTCATAAGCAAGCTTCTTAGCCCCTTGGCTCCTTGGCTTTCTTGTCAGTACAAGGGATCCCTATCCTCAAATCACAAAGGTCGTAGTAAATTATTGAAATTGATCCTGCTCCTAAAGTGCTTGCTTAGCCCCTGGAACTTGGTGAGTGTTGTACCATTCATTGATCTTGCTGCTATTATTATCATCACCACCACCACCACCACCACCACCACCACCACCACCACCACCACCACCATCATCATCATCATCATCATCATCATCATCATCATCATCATTATTATTCCAGAGCTTTTGCGACCCTTAGTGGCCCCTGCGGGTTGCAGTGGTCAGAACCCCTGGGTGCATCATCCAAACAGGTTCTTAGGCTTCTAAATTTGATGTCAAGTGAACTTCTGGGCCATTTAAAACACAAAGGCGAGGCAAGGGGGCCCCTGAAGTGCCCCGGATTTTCAAAGGGAACGCCGATGCCTGCAAGAAGTCCTGATGCCCAGAGCATCTGAAGTGACACGGTGGGGAAGCTAGCACCACCCCATCCCACCTCTGACCAGCAGGTCACCAAGACGTCGCCCGGCCCACCCGTGCGCCCTGCAGGGGCACGAGTCCGCAAGAAGTCCACCCAGCCTGGCCCTGGAGGTGATCACAGGTATCTGAGCCTCAGGGTGTTTTCAAGTGCTGGCTGTGAAGCTTGAAAAGAGCTCGCCGCTGGGCCGGGCGTTTTGTGTTTGCCAAACAAAGCATGAAGGAAGAGTGAGCAAAGGGGGCGGGCCAGTGCTGCACAAAGGCGGGGTGGGGGGGAGCGACTTGGGCTGGGGAAATACAGTTCAGTGGGCCTGAATTGATATGCTCAGCCCCTAAAGCCCCGGGCTGGGCGATCACAGGGCATGAAGGCCCCGCAAAGAGCACTCAACTGCATTGATCCAATCCCGAGTGAACATGCAAGAGAACGAGGGGAGGGGGCAAGGACCCGAGGGGGCCACTCGGGGGTCTGCAGGGGCTGCCCGCCCTAGATTAGGCATTTTCTGAGAAATGTAGGAATCTCCAGCCTGAGCGAGAGCCCTCCAGATGGAGCGTGCCCTCGAACCCCAAAAAGGGTCAATGTAGGAATTTATCCCCCATTTCCTTGGAGAACGAGACAACTGCAGGTCAAGAGGTGACAAAGATGTTCTCTCTTCCTCTAGTCACTAGAGTCTAGTGAGCAAGATATCAGGGCTGAATCTTCACTAAGCCTGGCCCTGTCTTCTGCCCCCACCCTCATCCCCACAGCCAGTGACTCTGGGGATGTGAAGATGACTGAAGACATTGCTCCTCATACATCCAGTACCTCCATGGTATCTACTGTTGTTTAGTAGTTGAATATAGGGTCTAATTGGATGGATGCTGTGAAGAACCAACGCATGTATGGTTCAACCAAGTAGTTTTTTGTCTTCTTAGTGCTCATCTAACATCTATTCTTGCTGAAGTCACATGGCCTCATTTCAACTTGATTCTGGATCTTTGTTTTTGTTTTTTGTACTCTTATGTTTCCACATTCGTTGACCATCGTCACGGATTATTTATGTAATCAGAAAAAATGTTGACATTGTGCAAAATAGAAATAAAGCCTTCCATCTGGAAAGGCGCATCAGAGAGCATGGCAGTGTAATAAACACAGTGTTTCACACATTTCCAGGAGCCAACTATCTTCATTTGTTCCACGCACAGCCATTACCCTCACCCATATTTGCCACAGGACCTGGCACAGGGTGCTGAATCAATAAATGGCTGGGTTTTCTCTGGTATGGTGGCAGGCTGCTGAGAGCCAGCACCGTTGAACAAACGAAGTAGCTGTGTTCAGAAAAGCTAGCTGTGTTGTGGAGTCGGCCAAATGCAAATCCAGGGCTCCTTCCCCCAACACCCCCAAAGAATTCGATTTCATTTGTTCATTTGTGGATGAGGAGGCCCCAGATTTCCTTTCTGAAGACAAGGCTTTGTTTGTTTTTGTCGGAATGACACACTCAGCATCATTAAGTGTCATTGAAAAGGAATCTTTTCGTTGCATTAGAAACATGGTTTGTGAGCACTGAGAGGCTTTGGGAAATCAAGCTCTCCTAGCAGGAGGAGGCAAACTGCTAATGGAACAGCTTTCCGGGGACCAAGTTTCTGCATTCTCTTAGGGCAGACTTTAGCATTCTTGCCAAAGAAAAGCCTAGGCCATATCTGAAGGCTGCTGAGACTTGTGTGTACAAAGTGTTGAGACGGCAACAAAGCTGTTTTTACCCCGAGACTTTCCCATCCACAATGGGCTGCTGTCCTTGACTTGTAAGTCAGAGCAGATACAAAATACTTTAAACTCTGCTTTGCTTTAACTGAGGGAGTCAGGCCAAGTAATTGAACAAGGGCATATATTTTGATGTTACATCACTATGGTTTAAACAATTCCTATGAAACACTTGAGACAGTTTTGCACCATAATTTATTGCAATTCTTTTAAGAAAAAATGTATATTGATGTCAGTTTTCTTGTTTGAAATTATTCTTTGCCAGTATTATATTTTCAACTGAAACAGTCATCATTGTAATGAATATCATCCTTTTATTTTTAAATTTTGTTCTTACATGTGGGTTTGTGAAGTACTTAAACCTCACATGCAACATTTTTTCCCCAAAAGACACCGTGCAAATCCGTACTGATTTGGCCCATCTGTTTTGATGAAAAATTTCTTGGCTTGGTAAGAGAGAGGACGGGAATATTCCCTTGCAATATTTTCCTTCATTTAAAAACCCATGAATGAAATAAGACCTCAGGATTGCATGGGATAATTTACATACTAATTAGGTAGCGTAGTAGACATGAGAGAAAGAGAGGCTTTGGAAGCTTACAGGGCTTCGAAGCAGTGTGATCCTGACTCAGCTATTGTCCTCCCTAGGCCTCCGTTCACTCATCAGTCAAACCCTGAGGGCTAGTAAAAGGATAAAATGAGATATGTCTACAAAGAGCTTGCCACAGTAAATGTTCAAGAAATGCCCATTCCTTTTCCTGCTCACAATGGCCTTCAACTTTGTCTTTTATATAAAGGTCAGTTTCCTTGCCTACAAAATGGGGATAATGACACACACAACAGCAGTAGTATACTGTAGAATATTGGTAAGGAGCACAATCTTTGGACAAAGGCTGCTTGGGTTCAAATCTCAGCCATACTACTAACTCCTTATTGCCCTCTTGTATAAAGAGGGGGGTGTCAGGGCTGGTTACAGTATCAATTGCCTAAGGTAGATGGCAGGACTCATTGAATGAATGTGTTCAGTAGAGCTTTTTAACCTTTCTATACGAACCTGTTGAGACCCCCCAAGCCCCTTCTCCAAATCATAGTTTTAAAAACAAAATCATAATTCTTTGAGTTCAAAGGAGGAAACTAGTTGAAATAAATCAATTTATTGATATATTTTAAAATGAGCTGGTACTATAGATGCTTCTTTAGTACTATATTGAATAAATAATATTTAGTAGGCTGTTTTCTCCTTGCTGATATTTCAAAGTAATAATGAACAAAAATGCTATTGTAAGAGAACTATTACAATATACAGTATAAAGTAATATACAATATAACTATCTGTTTATATCTAATGATGATGAAGTTCTTGATTTTGCAAAGATATCTTTGGCTTGTTACTTATGTTCATAATAGAAGGAAAAGTTTGCTTTCTGTTAGAGATTACTGAAAAATAAGTTGCAGTTCTTCCGATCCAAGTTTATGAATATCACATAAGAACTTAAGCTGAGGTTGAAGAGATGGCTCAGTGGTTAAGAGTGCTGTTCCAGACATCCTAAGTTCAATTCCCTGGTTGCTCCCAACCATCTGTAATGGGATTTGATTCCCTCTTCTGGTGTGCATGAAGACAGATCATATATGTATATATGCATATATATACATATATATGATAGATAAATAAATGTCTTTCAAAAATGAGGCAGATAAACTCTCATGCAATAGCCAAATTTATTTTTTTTTAAAGAATTTAAACATTGACTGTCACTGGGTGGTAGTGTTATACCCCTTTAATCCCAGTTCTCAGGAGGCAGAGGCAAGAAGAACTCTTTGAGTTTGATGACAGCCTTTTCTACAGAGCAAGTTTCAGGATAGCTAGGACTACACAGAGAAACCATGTCTGGAAAAACCAAGTAAATAAATAAACCCTGACTGTCACAATAAATGCCTGTAATGGTAGTTATGTCAGAGAGGTCATAAAGTAATAAATGTGATAACCATGGCTCACATCAGACACTTGACACACAGGAGCTGTTACAGTTGCTTGTCCCCATACACAACTATTCATGTATGAAAGTAGCCATAGACAATATGCTAAAGGAGCCAGGAGCTTTAATAAAACTTTAAAAAAGCTAAGCAGCTCTGGACCAGACTTGGCCTATGGGCCATAGATTGTCAGACCTTGCATTAGAACATTGTTTCTTGAGGAATATCATATTCATATTTTTGTTTGTTTGCTTGTTTGGAGACAAGGTCTCCCTATGAATCTCTGGCTGTCCTAGAGCTTACTACTTAGACCAGAGTGGCCTTGAACCCATAGACATCCACCTGCCTCTACCTCCCAAGTGCTGAGATTCAATTCTTGCAGCACTAATTCTGAGCCAGAGGAATATCATAGTCATCTTAAAACAGCTCAGCCTATCATAACTTCTGAAATATTTGGCATACGTCTACAAATGGCAGAAAATAAAATTAAACTGATTGTCCTAAAATTCTTGCTATGTTTCTAACTTTTTTTTATGAAGACACAGAGAAATAGAAATCTAATGATTATGATAATTCCCTAAGTGATCAGAACCAGCAGTCCTTTAACGTGTAGTAAAAGCATGTGGTACCCTTAGTGACAGTATGCACTTAATTACTCTTCATGGATTGATTCTTCTCCATGGTCCTTATGAGACTCCAAGGAAGAAGAGAGGTAGGCTTGTATCAAATGGAAATCTTAGTATTTCTACAATACCAATAATTCTCTGACATTTCTAGAAGTGGTAGAAAATGGAAAACAGTGACAAGGTGGCTTGGGGTTCATGAGGATGCAACTGGAAAGACATTTGGATGGTTGTTTTCTAGATAGGAACATCTTAGAGTAATAAATACTGAGCAAGAAGCTATGAGAACTTAGTGAGTGTGGAAGAAAAGCTAATCAGCAACTTTTTTGCTTCTTCTGAAAAAAAGTTGAAGTTATGTACCTATGACCAAGTAAGTGACTGTTACAGAAAGAGAGTTGACAGTTTAGAATTGATAGTGCCAAGCACTCTAGCCAGCTAAGGAAACTAGGATCTAGAAATAATATCTTTTGATGTTCTCCCCTGTCCCCATGTCTTGTTTTCCTTTCTTGATTAGTACCTGTCTTCAGCTGGACAAAGGGAAAAAATGGTTTTTTTTTTTCTTTTGTGCCAAAGTCACAGGACTGTGTGGCTAGACCTAAAACAGAATTAGATCCAAATGAAGCAGGTCATATGTGTAGTAGTTAGCTTTAACTGTCAACTTTACACAACCCAGAATCATGAGAAGGGGTTCTTATGAGTGATTTCTAGATCGATCAGGTTGACCTATCCCAGGCATGTCTGTGAGAGGATTGCTTTGATTACCTTAATTGATGTGGGAAGACCCAGCCCACTGTGGGTGGCAAAATATCTTAGGCCAACTAGAGTTCTGAATTGCATTTAAGAGTGAAGAAATGCATCTAAGCATAAGCAAGCAAATCTACAGCTATTTTTCTCTTTGTGCTCTTGACTGTTGACTTAATGTGACAAATTGTTTGAAGTTCCTAATCTTGGTTTCCCTACAATGTTGGACCATGACCTGGAGTTGTAAAATGAAATAAAACTTTTTCCCGTAAGTTTTTTTTTTGTCCAGATGTTTTGCCACAGCAACAGAAATGAAACTTGAATAGCCAGGATATAACTTTAGTGAGATGACATTCATAGAGGAAAAGACTATCTCAAGACTCCAACCCAGATCCTAGCATTGGAATTTGTCTTTAAGTATAGACATTATCACCAGTAGACATGCCTCCTCTGCTTGCTGGAGTTGTTTTACCATATCTGTCAGGACAGCAAGGCAGAGCCATAGTCTTTGCGGGCTAATCTACAATTGTGGAGAAAAGAAACAACTTCTCTTTGTAAATAACATTATCTGGGGGCTGGAGACATATCTGAGTCAGTAGAGTGTTTCCTTAGTGTGCATGAATACATTGATCTTGTGTTCATCACCCAGCACCTCATAAACTGAGTGTGCTATTGCATGCCTATAGCCATTGTGCAGGAAGAACAGAAGCTGAATGTTCTCTGCTATTCAGAAAGTTAGAGGCCAGCCTAAGCTTCGTGAGACCGGGCCTCAAAAACTAAACCAAAAGAAAACAAAACAAAGAAAACAAAACACCCTCAACTTAAGTGCAATCTTTAGTTTTATAGATGGTAGGTCCCATCTGTTTTGTTGTTTGAAACTGTGGGTCTATCTCTCCACCATATGGCTGGAACCACATAAGCAAATGAGCTATGGAGTCCATCTCAGCCAAACATGCACCATTTAGTGTTTCAGGCTTGAGCTATTTAATGCTCTGTGCTCATTTGTAGTTCTCCTGGATTTTGGTCCCATTTTTTCCATTGTCACTTTCATCTTTGTCCACATACCTTATTATTCCAGATTAAAGAATATATATTATCCCCACTTTTTACTGCTATCTAGATTCCTTTATCTTCAAAAAGGTCTCCTCCATAGTAGATGTGGAGAGAGAGGGAGAAAGAGAGACAGAGACAGACAGAGATCGAGAGATAGAGACAAAGAGATACACACAGAGAAAGTAAGACAGAGGAGAAGGAAATAGAATCCAAAATCAATAAAACAGAGAAGAGATAAACATATAGAACAGTTATTAAAAGCTGGGTTGAGCAGTTAGGGAGTAGAAGCACAGTGAGATGGGAATAAGTATTAGCCTACTGAGAAAGTAAGTGGGGGTAAAAGGTAGGTAATACCTACCTAATGTCTGCAATAGGTACATTCATGGCCAGTCTGGCCTCTTCTCCAAATGGGCCATAGTGCATGATATACTTAGGGGGCCCAATAGCAAACAACCAACATTTCAGTCAGCATAGACTTACCTTGTGACTCTTCAGGAGGGTCTTTTGGTTTTGTTTTTTGCTTTTTTTTTGAGACAGAGTTTCTCTGTATAGCCCTGGCTGTCCTGGAACTCACTCTGTAGACCAGGCTGGTCTTGAACTCAGAAATCCCCCTGCCTCTGCCTCCCAAGTTCTGGAACTAAAGACGTGTGCCACCACTGCCAGGCAGTTTCTTTTTACTATGCCTCTTAGACCCACATGACCCCAGGTGCCTATGCTCTGCATGTAACACATTTCTACTGCATGTAAGTTTTTCTACTATATCTTATATGAAATTTTCTTTTGATATAATCATTCCAGGAGCCATGCACACAGCTTCAGGCATAAAAATTTAAAAGTAGGCTGAGTTCAGGGACTGTCACCTCTTCTTTTACCCCACCCGACCCCACTGGCCAGATTGTAAACTATTTAAAGGGGAGTTGTATTTTTTACCTCATAGATCTGAGATGGAACCCAGAGATTCGTATATGGTAGGCAAACACTCTACCATTAAGCCACAGGCGGAGTCTACTTGTGTCTAATTTCATTTACCACTCTATTCCTACCATCCAATAATGAGCCTAACACAGTGTCAATGGGTGTTCAGTGGCTGCTTGTTGAAGAATAGAGATGGGGTGTCTAACTTCTGGTTTCTAAGATATAACAAGACAGAAGATAAATATTTATTTGAAACATGGGTTATTGGCCATTCAACCTCATTGTTCTAATAGATCAAACTCTACTGGATTTCATCAAGCAAGACAAGCTGAGTTCACTTTGTTGATTCATATTGGCCACACAAAATCTAACTGGGATCTTAGAAAACAAGAAGTCCAAGCCAGACATGATGGCTCATACTTGTAATCTGATCACTTGGGAGGCTAAAGCAGGAAGCTTTAAGTTTAAGGCCAACCTGGGAAGCCTGGTATAGATAGCACATTCCAGGCCATCCTGTCTCAAACATCTTTCCCTAAAATACACACACACACACACACACACACACACACACACACAGAGAGAGAGAGAGAGAGAGAGAGAGAGAGAGAGAGAGAGAGAAAATATAGTAAGTTCCATATCCTTAACACACACACACACACACACACACACACACACACACACACACACACACACACACGAGTCCATAGGCCTTTAATATACTGAAAGAGGCACAGTTCTTCCTACAGTGATGATGGCAGTAGCATTAGCTGCTCCTTACAGTGTGCTTTTTAAATACCAAGCACCTTGCTAAGAAGAGCTGTATATGCAATAACCTATTTAATCTCAGCATGATCCCCTTTCTCCCTAGGGCCTCAGTTTCTCCTGCAAGTAAATGGAACCTGATCTAGTAGAAGGTCAGGGAGCTGAGGAAGCAGCAGTCCAGAGCTGCAGCTGGAAGGCTCTCAGAACCCCAGGAAATGCTGACTAACTCCTTTGTCTGGCTTCCAGCACTGAAGGTAGGGCATTAAAAATACATCTGCAATCTATTCAGGGCTGCCAAAAGCAAATATGTCCATTTTCCACTTACCACAGTGGAGTTACTTGAAATATAATTCCTGTGAGAAATTATACTCTGACAGGAAAATATTAATGGAATAAAATCAGACACCACCAGTCAGGCTGCTTTTGCCTCCCTGGGAAAGTGGATGATATCTTGAGGCCAGTAGGCCTGAAGGGCAGGTGCTGGGTAGATGGTCACCCAGGCTTCCCCTCCTACCTCAGGCTCTTTCCAGAGAAGAAACCTCCCACTTGATTCTGCCTGTGTTTGCCCACTCGAGCTTCAGAGGAGTACACTGTATTGCGAGAGCTGTTGTGTGATACACAAATGGAGCCCTCTTGTCTCCCACTTAGAGCATCTGATGATTTAGTTTTTGAGACACCATGCATGCTTCAGTACTTCTCATTTGATGAATGTTCCCTTTGATTTGCCTCCCTGCCAAAGCTTTTTCCTGATCCATATAGGAACCAAGACAAGGTATACAATTTGGCAGCTAGGAAATTGGGATTTAATAAGTTCCCTTCACAATCCAACATGTCTACAAATGAATGGCTTGTGGGATTAGGCTCCCCAGCTTCATTTGGAACTGGGTGCAGCTGACCTGAATAATGAAATAGGGGGGGCCCAAAGTTATAAATCCTCTCTGAACATTGCTTCATTAGAATCCCCTTACAAAAAAAGAAATGGGACTCATCTCATCAGCTCGATTTTATGGCATCTGATTAGACCACTATTTTCTCAGCAGGTCCCTTTTCTTTAAACTGTTGACTATGGATGGCCTGCTGAATAGAATGAACTTTGGACCACTAAATTGCAGCATTATGGTTATTTAGTGTAATTTATGAAAAACGAGAGAAGCCATGATCACTTACTTCTTGTTGCTAATGATATCTCCATTTATCTGAACAGGTATGGGTTTGGAACACCCTTCCCACTCCCAATCCTCATCCTGGAAGACTGCCCACGTATAGACTCCCTAAACAATGTTTTGAGGCACAAATTCCACAAACTAAGAATTGGTGACACCTGCACACATCCTTATGGAGATTCTCCACTAGCAGGCTTTCAGGAAAACTACACATTTTAGCTAAGCTTAGCTAGTAAGTCCTTCTGTTGGCTTGGACTTATAATTCAATGGATTTGGTGACCACCTAAATGCACATCCAGTGTAACACGCTCCATGAATGCATCACTGTCTCACTACTTACATAGGTGGATGTGTTGAAATTATGTTGCAGTTATCTTAAGTACTGTAGTGATAAAAACAGTAAAACATACCCCTTGTTTAGAATTAATGGGGAATCCAGTCAGACTGCATTGCAAAAGTCAAAGACACTCTAAAAACAATTGGTTCTTGGATCCAAAACCCTTTAGAATACTGAGGCTGCAGAATGGAGAAGCTGCAGACCTCCGTGGCTAAATGGGGCTTTCTCAAGCATTCAGTAGCTAAGAGAGGACATGGTGAAGTGGTAAGGACAAGTGACTTGAAGTGAGCCCAAGGTAAGGATGTATATTCATTGGTTCAGCTGATGGCCTGCTGACCCTGGGTAAGTCTTCAGCTTTTTGGGGGCCTTGATCACCTTCTTTAGAAAATAAGGTTTCATTGAACCTTATCAAAGATTAGGGTACAAAGCTCATGTAAACTGCCTAGCATGGTACCTCACTCACAGAGAACATTCAACAACTGTTTGCGTACAGTTTTTGTTTTCTGACACAGGGGCTCGTGTAACCCAGGCTGGTCTCCAACCTGCTCTGTAGATGATTCCTGATCCTTGTGCTTCCACCTCCCAACTTCTGATATAACAGATTATACTCCTGTAGGTGGATGCTTAATGCACTTTTGTTCTAGGGAAGCAAAGCCCAGCTTTAGGATCACCCCGTGGATCATGACACCCTCGGGGGTCAAATATCACATATTTATATTATAGTCCATATCAGTAGCAAAATTACAGTTATAAAAAAGCAATGAAAATAATGTTATGGTTGGGGTCACCACAACCATATTAAAAGGTTCCAGCATTAGGAAGGTTGAGAACCACTGGTCTATAGTCTCTGGCCATCATAGGAATTCTCATGAAAATTTCCAAGCAAAAGTATTTCACTCAACCTTCATTTTTAGACACTGATAGAAGATTTATAATTTCTACCCAGAATGTCCATCTATGGGTGACAATGTCTGTCATAAACTTAAAGCACTGTGATATTATTTTCCCCAGTAAGTTGACAGTGCATTCAGCAAGAAATTTGTAGACGATACCATCATGTTATAATGTCAGAAGACTGTCTAAGCTTGATGGATGATGGATGATGGATGATGGAAGACAGGACTTGTATGTAACAGCTTCTGACATCCCTGAGCTTAACTTCTTCTCTGAACCCGGGTAGGATCAAAGCTTTTTTAGTTTTGCACTGGGACAGCAGCACATTTTGTTTTTGGGTTTTTTTTCCACTGACAAACAATGGGCCCACACAAATAATTAACATTCCTCTTCATTATTGGATCATTGAATGAAAAAGAAAAAAATCGATTGTTTTTGTACTTGTTGGAGCTGACCAATATAATTAACAAAACTCAACGCCTTGATATTTTCCCCTAGAAGTACCAATACCAACCAAATCAAGCAAACGAACAACAACCAGGCAATTTATTTGTTATTAGAATGACACTTGTAGTTCTACAGATGTTCATGTGCTAAAATTTGTGACCTTAACAGGAAAGAAAGGAGGGGTACATGGCCGAGCAAACACAGATTAGGGGATTTTTGGTTTGCTGTTAGTGTCTAAAACACTGCTGCTATCAGTGTGGTTCTATAGCTACAGGTAACCACAGATGTGATGTTCTAAATGTTGCATTTGGACTCACATTATTTGCTAACAACCACTAAGAAATGACTAGTCCAGTTCCTACTTCAGCTCAAGCCTCTGGGCAACTGGTTTCTTTTTCTAGATTCTATCTATACTCCTGTTCCGCCAGCAATCACTAACTTATAAGGTGTCATGTTGAAGCTTCTATGAAAGTGACTAAGTTGATTTTCCTTGTTTTAGCCTGGGTGAAGCCAGAATCATTGTTAGCTTACTTTGGCTGTATTGTATTGCATGGGGGAAGACTTCTGCTAGGATAGTGCTGCTAGGGTCTTCGTCCTCCAAGAGTTGTTGGAGTAAGGCTGGGTACATGCTAGCACAGCACCCCACCCTCAAAATTATTATGCCTTCTGAGAGTGCTTTCTGCCATGCATGTTGGGCAAGTTCTACATCTATGACTCACCATGGACCAGAAGGAGTTCTGTATTCTTCTAGGAATTGACAAGACTTAGTGAAGAGTCAGATGAGTAAATGAAGATGGTGATGACATAAAAAAAAAATACATAATGAGGCTTTCCTGGGTCTCTTTTTCTAACATGATAAGAAGAGGGAGTCATCATGCCAGAAAGGGCCATAGGCATGGAAGGCCCATTTGTGGTATGAATTGCACCTGGTCCATGCTTGTCTGTGGACAAGGCATATAAAAAGTTCATCATTACGACTGGGGAGATAGCTTAGTGAGTAAAAACCTTGTTGTGCAACTGTGGGGACCTGGATTTAAATCCTCAGAACCTATATAAAACTAGCTGTGGTGGTTTGAATAAGAATGGCTCCCATAGGCTCATACATTTAAATGTTTAGTTCCCTCTTGGTGGGCTGTTTAGGGTTAGATGGGATGGCCTTCTTGGAGAAGGTGTGTCACTGGGAGTGGGCTTTGAACTTAGAAAAGCTCATGCCAGGCCCAGTCGGACTTCCTATGACAGAAACTTATAGATGTGCTGTGAGCTCTCAACTACTACTACCCCCATGCCTTCCTACTTGCCTGCCTGCTGACATGCTTTCTTACATGATGGTCATGGGGGAAAACGATGAAACATAAGCAAGTCCCCAAGTAAATGCCTTTTTTTTTTTTATAAAAAAGGCTTTTGGAATTTTTTATGATTTATGTGTTTTTATTTTACGTGCATTGTGTGTGTGTGTGTGTGTGTGTGTGTGTGTGTGTGTGTGTGTGTGT
>JADRCD010129033.1:6864-23002 GCA_019843815.1 Montemys delectorum | reverse complement strand
AGCTACTCTTACAGAGGACCCAGCTTTGGTTTCCAGCACCCCTATGGTAGCTCACAACCATCATCACTAAGTTCCAGGGAATTATGATACCCGTCTTCTTCTGGCCTCTATGAGCACTAGGCACACATGCAGCATGCAGGCAGGTAAAACACTTATGTATACAAAAAGACATAAAATCTTTAAAATGAAGTTAGCAATAATAAATAATGATAAAAGACAAGATGTAGATATGGCCTCAAAATATCTTGCTGTATTATGCTCACACTTTGGACGGTATAAAAATAGTTAAAAACATTATTCGGAAAATTTCCAAAATAAGTAACTTATAAATTCTAAGTTCAACAGTGTTTTGAGTACTGTAATGAATTCTGATGCTGCATCCTGCCTGGAAGTGAGCTGTCTCTTTGTCCAGTATATCCATGCTGTATGTACTAGCTGTCCCTTAGTAACTGTCTTTGCTACTGTATCTACTATAAGAACACCCATGGACTCCTTAAATAAGCATGCTGGTGTTATTCATCACACTTCATCTTATTATGTAGGTAATGACACATTGGAGATTATTTATAAAACTCTCTGTTTTTATAAGTACAGTTTTTCTGAAACATGCCTTGCAAAATTACATATTTCCTGTCACTGATTTTACCTTATAATGGCAATGCTAAGCAATTGCCAAAGAGTTGTGTATGGTCCACAGAATCTAATATATTTATATTTAGTCTTTTATAGAAAAAATTGGCCTGGTAGGAGAGATAGCAATACTGTTCTTAAAGAAGACTCACGTTCAGTTCCAAGCACCCACATTGGACAGTTCACAACAAACTATAGCTCCAGGAAATTTAATGCCTGTGACGTCCATACACACACACACACACACACACACACACACAGAGAGAGAGAGAGAGAGAGAGAGAGAGAGAGAGAGAGAGAGAGAGAGAGATACATGCATAATTAAAAATAAAAATTAAAGTTTTCCAGTCCCTATACCATATAGTAGTTTGTGATTTAATGACTTGTAATAGGTTAAAATTTTTGTACTGGGAGCTGAAATAAATCTATTTCCAAATATAATGAATCACACTTGTAATCCCACATGTCTAAGTCAGAAGGATTGTGAGTTTGAAAATGGCTGGACTTCATAGACCTTGTCTCAAAAATAAACAAATCAGGCTAATGAAATGGCTCCGCCACTAAAAGTGCTTCCTGCCAGGCCTGAAAACTTGACTTCTGTTCCTTGGACCTCCATGATAGAAGAAGAGAACTGATGTTTGAAAGTTGTCCTCTGACTTCCATAGGCATATGCCCTCCTGCAACCTACACACGTGAAATAAATGAGTGATTATTTTTTTAATTAAAAATAAAGAGAATGCCCCAGAATTTGCTGTCTTGAATTGTTTGTTTATAGTGACTTCTATGCAGATCTCGGATATACTAATGCGTGGGCACTTCTAGAAAGCAGGCTGCAGGTGCCTCCTCAAGTGTCTTGCATCCTGCTGGGTATGTCTGTCCCTTTTCACTCTTCTTTCTCCTCTGCACTCCATTCTGCTGTCAGGATTCTACCCAAATCAAACCCTCTTTGGGAAGCTGAGCGCTTACATGGTAGAGGTGAAGGGGAACACTTTGCATTCAGTTTCCAGAGCTTGTGGTAAATATTTGGTCTATACCTGCCTTTCAGATCACGCTGGTGAATCCTATCGACTCTACAAGGAGCTAGTCCAGGGCAATGTGAGACTTTAAGTATTGCCACAAACCAGGCCTAGGAGTTCCAGTCATTTGTTAAATCAGCTTCCTTTTCTCCCTGTGTGATTACCACCTTTCCCCCACACTGTAAAGCTCATCCCTGGTCTCCTAGCTTCTCCTATTATGCTCTCCAGTTTTCAGCAAGTCGGAATTTCTCCTAGGAAAAATCAGGTCAAGTCACTCTTCTGTTCAAAACCCCAAGTTATACTTGGAATAAAATCAAAAGGCCTACAATAGCCTGCAGGGCCCTGCCTGACCTATTTCCCTGGCTGCCTCTCCATCACCATGTACCTCTTACTGCCCTTCCCTGTACAAACTGCATTCAAGGGATACTGGCCTCCTTGATATGCTTGTGCTTAGCATGCTTCTGCCTCAGGGTCTTTGCACTATCTGTTCCGTCTTCTTGTAATACTTTCTGTGCAGATAGCTACATAGCTTGCTGCCTCAAGCCACTTAGTTCACTACTATACCAAGTCCTCAAAAACAGAACTCCCTCTGTTATCAAGGGAGATCATGACGTTTTCCATCCTCCTGCCACCATACTCCATGTCGAGATTATAACTGTATGCCATAGCTCCTGGTTCACCGAGTGCTGGAGATCAAATCCAGGCCTGTATGCATACTAGGCAAGCTCTCTACCCACTGAGCTACACCCCTAGCAGTGCGATCATTCTTTTTCGAAAGATCAAAATAGTCCCCATTCCCTTTGTCACTTTCTGTTGCCTTGGACTATGTAAAAGACACATTCATTCCTGACAAATGTATCTGTGCTTTAATCATCAGGATACAAAACTCAGTAAAGGTAGGGACACCATTTTATTCTCTGGCCTTTCTCTGTTGTTTGAGGAGGCACCTAGAAGGTGCATAGTTATTGTCAAGACCCAATGCAAAGAGCCCTGTTCCTGCTGATAGCAGAGGTGATGATATGTATAGGCAATAGATAAAGGAATGAAGTATCTTTCATGCAGCATAGAAGGAAAGCACTGGGGATTGTTCACAAGGCAGTGTCCTTGTGAACAAACAAAGCAAGGGGCTTTTGTAGGACTCAGGGCAGACTGTTGTTATCACACACAGCGAGGGGAACATATTTGAGCATGCGCAGTTCAGAGTCATGCCTCTTCATACATCCTCACTCCTTCAAAAACTAAGAGATAGGAATGGTCCTCAGAAGAGAATTTAGTATTACAATGAGTAAAGTTCACCTCTAGGTCACCTAAAAGGGTGGGGCAGAATGGCTCCTAAGTTTAGCTGATGCATAGGTCACATCTAGGTCACCTTAGAAGTTTGCCTGCTTGGCCTTGACTGAAACTAAAAGCAACTTTTTAGGCAGGATCACAGGGATTTAAAGGGCCAGATAACTTTTGTCCTGAAAACTTGGGTGGCTTTCTCCAAAAGTAGGCAGCCTAGCAGCTAACATCATCTGAAAAGCACAAATGAATGTATGTTGCAGGGGGCACTAGTACTATGATTCTCCTCACTTCCGGGTCATGATCTGAGGCAGTGTTATTCGGTAATTACTGTGAACATTTGCTAGGGAAGGCATGTGTTTTAGGAACAGACATATATTGCTTCAAATTCTAGCTTTCCCAGGGGGTAGTTATATGACCATGGCCAAGTTGCTTAGCCTCCCAGGTCTTAATTTCCTTTGAGCCTATGAAGGGATACCATAAGATGGAGTTGTAACAAAGAACAAATGAGAGAATGCATGTATGATAAATATGTGAGGACACTTTATAAAACACTATGAATCACTCATTCCCATTTCTGGAGTATGGTGGTAGAACTTATCGAAACCCATTATATGCATGTATAAAATTCATCAATTAAAGCAATCTGAATTTGAAAAAAATGTCATTAAAAATGACTGCCAGCTTTTTCTTGAGTGCTGTAGTCACATGGTAAGAGCATGTTGTCCCTGCTCCAGTAAATAACCTCTTGTCATACTTCTATAAGCAAGTCTAACCCAACTCACTGTGCTGTCAAAAACAAAGCAGGAAAGTGGAAAAAGTGGAGAGAAAGGGAATCAGAAGAATCGGAAGGGTGACAAAGAGGTGAATAGGATTGCGGAGACTCAAAATACATTATATACATTTATGAAAAGAGAATGAAACTATTATTGTGCATAATTTATATCCTTATAAAAACTTTCCAAAGAAATAGCAGTGCACTATACACACAAAGGCAGAGAGAGAGAGAGAGAGAGAGAGAGAGAGAGAGAGAGAGAGAGAGAGAAAGAGAGGGGGAGAATGACTCTAAGGATATATTTGAAAATGTTAAAATGTTGATTGACAGAGACCATAAATAGTAGACTTAGGAATTATTTTTATTTTCTTCGTTATAGCCTTTATTATTCTATTGTTCTTTTTGGTTTTACAGCATCCTCATTTCTGAAGTCATCCTGGGGGTGGAAGGAGATCACTTTCATTATGAAAAACTAAAATACAAACAACCATATTTCCCATCTAGGTTGTTATCCTGGTTAGGAGAAAATCTTGGTGAGTGAGTTAGCAGGGGCCAGCAGGAAGGAGAGGAGGGCTGAGGCTAGAAGAAGAATAGGACTCACCTTATTATCCGTAAGAGGGCCATTGAATATCAGCTTCCTTGTCAGTATTCATTCCATAGAGTGGCTGGCTATAAGAGAATCAGATAGAAATGTGTGCCTGAGGACAGTGTGGGATTACTGTGTTTAAGAGCACAGCTCCTGAGCAAGTAGCTGGAATTCAGGTCCTACATCCTCCTTAGTAACAGATGACCTCCTGCTTTGCTAACCCCTGACTGCTAATCTTTAAAATAAGGAGATTTTGAACTTGACAAATTTATTGTTAGGACCCAAGAAACAAATGGTTTTCTGACATCCAGGGAGTACTGACTTGCCTTTATTCACTTCGTGCCCCACTTTGCATCTAGCTCCTGTGCCCCATCCCCTAGGGTGGAGAATAAAGGGACAGGAGGGAAATGGCCTCTTTTAACTCTAGGCACATTTTCCTGGTCCTTGTTTCTAAGCTGTGGAGAGCCAGGAAAGAGGGTCAAGGAAGGTAGAGATGAATCATCACTGATTCTCTTTGTGCTGCTAGAACAAGTGTGGGAGGGAAGCCATGTCCCCATCTGCCCACTGCCACTCGAATAGCCACTGTGCAAGATGAAGCAATTGGCTGCCTGGCCTAAAGTGGAAAATAAAGAAAATGGCAAGGCCAAGATGTCCAACAAGAGCTGGCTGAGAAGCGACAGGAAGGCAACAACAAAGAACCTAATATTTTTATATAATTTTGTGTGCATCTGCTACCCAGCATCTACTAGGACAGATGATGGATCTCCCAAATCTCATCCCTCCTCACATTGTTCATCTATACAAAGTGGATCTTATTATAATGGTTATCATTAAAGGCAAACCATGAGGGCAAAGCTGTAGAAGGATAGCTGTGTTCCTCTTCACAGTATTCAGTCAGTACCTTGAGTCCTGATAAAATGTTTACCAAGGTCATGGTAGGACCTTGTTTCTTCCTTCAGAAACACAATATTGAGTCCTGCCATTTGCTCAGTTCTAAGGATACTACATGACGTATCCTGGAAATTAGCTGAATGGTGAAACCAGGCATATGTAGGGCAGTGCTTCTCAACCTTCCTAATGCTGCAACCTCTTAATACAGTCCCTCATGTTGTAGAAACCTCCAACCAGAACATTATTTTTGTTGCTACTTCATAACTGTAATTTTGCTACTGTTACAATTGTAATATAAGTATTTTTTGGAGATAGAAGTTTGACAAAGGGGTTGAGACCCATAGGTTAAGAAGCACTGTGCAGGCTTCTTAGGGCCTAGCAGCTAGGTTCCAAGAGAATCCTAGGGTCAAGGCCCCAAAGGGACACTAACAATATTTATCGAGATGTGACCAATCGAGATCTGTTTTCCACTGAAAGCACAAACTGATTGCTAAAGTATGACAAAGATTCTGACCAGGTTAAAATCCTTGAAATAGGTAGCCAGCCAGCGACAACATGATCATAGTAACCTGATGACAAGTCATCAATACACAGGAGCTAGCCATTTGAGCATCATCATTGAGAACAAGGACCGTTATGGTTCATCATAACTTGGAGCATGCCAAGCCCTACTGCCAGCCTTTGCTTACACCTAGTCCCAGCCTCACTTGCTAATGTCTTTGCTACTTTAAGCCTCTGTGGACTCCCCCCAACACCACCCGACCCTCACTTAGCTTGATCCACCCATAAAGCCTATCCTGAACTCTCTACCTCCGTGCTTTTTCCAGTGCAGTCACATCACACAGAACCTTCACATAATAGTAACCCACCAAGAGCAAATCAATCCCTCCTCTAAGATACTCATCTCCTGGAGCATATCCAGCGTCTTGACTCATATACCACTGGGAAGCTCTATCTTTCTTTTAGTGTACCACGATACAGTAACTCTGTTAAGAACTTGGGATGATTTTCCCTAGATCAATGACTTGTTAGCAGCACAGTTTTTGGCCTTAAACATCCAGACTGAGAAACACTACATATTTACCTTAAGTAAATATACCAGTGGTTCTCAATCTGTGGGTCACAACTGTTTTGGAATTTTGAACAACCCTTTCATAGGGGTCACATATCAGATAGCCTGCATATCATAAATTTACATTGATTTATAACAGTAACAAAATCACAGTTATGAAGTAGCAGCGAAAATAATTTTATGGATGGGGTCACCACAACATAAGAAACTCTATTAAAGGGTCACAGCATTAGGAAGGTTGAGAACTACTGGAATATACCTTTCATTGTCTGTGTAATGAACATATAGTAATGTATGCTTATTTAAGTTCTATTTAGGAACTAGTAGATAATGCGTCTAAAACATAGTCAACATTGCATAATACCATTATTTTATTATATTATAATGAACTTCTTATGATCTCTTAGAGGTTGGAGATATTTATGAATCTTTAATGTCCCTGTTCTATTTAGGGTCTAGCATATAATAGATACTCTTTCCTGAACTGTTGCTTCAAAAATCCTGGGACTGACTGACGAGGTATGTGGTACATGCCTTTAACTCTAACATCTGAGAGGCTTAGGCAGGAGGATCTCTGTGAGTGTGCAATCAGCCTGGCCAGCACAGAGAGTTCAAGGACAGCCAGGACTGCATTGTGAGATCCTCTCTCAAACAAACAAACACACACCCTGGGGCAGTTCTGAGGTGTTCCAATGTTTATAGTGTTGGTTTAGATATAACATGACTCTAAAATCATATAATATGCCTAATTAAACTCCTCAAACAGCTCCCTTTGCTGCATAATTCACCAAGGGATAGAACCAAAGCAAGAAAAAAGGCTAGCAGAGCAAACATTAAACTCTATAGCATGACATAAGCACTAAAGGGCTCAGGCCCCAGTCCTCCTGCCTTTCTACTTATACAGTCCGCATAACTTCTCTCCTGGACTGGCTGTACACACTCCCTTTAGCTTTTTGTGGCAGATGTTCCTGACATCTTTAACTTCCTGGGGATTCCATGGTGCCATTAATGTCACTGTTGCAGCTTTATGTGTTGCTGTTTTACTGGCTGCCTCCGGGAATCCAGTGCTACTACATATTGTCTGGCCTCCTATCTGAGGATTTTTGTTGCTCTGATAAACAACCATGACCAAACGCAACTTGGGAAAGAAAGAGCTTATTTCAGTTGATAATTCTTGGTTCACATTCCATCAGTAAAGGAAGTCAGGCCAAGAATGTGGAGGCAGGAACTAAAGCAGAGCCACAGGGAAATGCTGCTTATTGGCATGTTCCTTGTGGCTTGTCCAGTTTTTTCTTCCTTTTTCCTTTCCTTTCTTTTCCTCTCCCCTCCCTCCTTTCTTCTCTCTTTCCTTCCTTTTTTCCTTTTTTCTCTTTCTTTCTTTCTTTCTTTCTTTCTTTCTTTCGTTCTTTCTTCCTTGCATTTTTTTTTTTTTTTAGTTTTGATTGTTATTATTGTTGATTTTGAGACAGGGTTTCTCTGTGTGGCCCTGGCTGTCCTGGAACTCACTTTGTATACCAGGCTGGCTTTGAACTCACAGAGTTCCGCCTACCTCTGTCTCCCAGTTTGGTGCTGGGATTAAAACATATGTTACCACACTCAGCCTTTAGTCTGCTTTCTTATATCACCCAGGACCACCTGCCTGGGAGTCATGGGCTGGACCTTCCAATATCAGTCATCAATCAGAAAAACCTCCATAGGCTTGCCCACAGACCAGTCTGGTGGGGACATTTTCTCCATTGAGGTTCCTTCTTCCCAAATGAGTATCTTATGCCAAGCTGACACAAAACTAGTTAGCATATTTCGTAAGCTTTCCTTTTAAACCCCCATGGAAGCCTTCATGGCCATACAGCTTTTACACTCTGCTTGCAAATAAAACCAACAGCATGTATGAAAAATGCCAATGAGCCGTGTAGCTCAAGTAGTAGCCACACCCAATCAGACTATGGCTGTAGTAGCCTCTGAATGACTGAAAGCAATACATAGTGAAGTGAAGCCTGGGCAAAGTATTATCCTTAAGCAGTTGTATGTATTTAGAAGAGTCCTATGGAACTAGCTTCACAGGCAAAGAACAGGGGAGGGGATCTATTTGGGAAATGTATTCTGTCACAACTCTAAGCTTGCTGTGGATGTAGAGGGTCCAAGGTGCCCTCAAAGCATTTGTTTTTTGTTTGTTTGTTTGTTTGTCCAAGTGCAAAGTAATTTTCTTTAATAGTGACAGTCTTCCTTAGCCCCAACTTCACACACACACACTTCTGGCCAAACTGCAAGCTTTAAATGTTTTTTTCTTCTTTCCTTTTCACTCCTAATTCTCATTGTACACCTGGCTAGCAAGCCAGGAAGGAATACTCATTCTACAGCCGAAATTCCTCCATAAGATTAATTAGTCTGTCACCTTAAAGCAGCCTCCTGGAAAGTCTTAGGTCATAGACAAACTGTCAACAAGGTATTTGCCATAAGTAATACAAATGATATGTAGTCCACTCCCCAGGAATCCTCGTGCCTACCTGAAAGCTCATGGGCATTGTCTTTACTATCTACATTTTAATTCACATTCAGGTCTTTACACTCTCACCAGAATTAACCATTAAGTGTTCTTGGGCACCTCTAGCCATTTCTCTCTACATTTCCAATTTCATCTAACAAACCAGTTTAAGGGGTTTCTCAGCCATACTGTGACCCAGTTATGTTAATATCAGTTTCCTATGTTGGATTTTTAACTATTTTTTTTCTAATGATTAACTTTTATTTTATGGATGTTGGTGTTTTGCCTGCATGTATATCTGTGTGAGGGTTTCTGGTTTCCCTGGAACTGGAGTTAGAGTTTGTGAGCTGCCAATGTGGGTGCTGGGAATTGAACTCGGATCCTCTAGAAGAGCAGTCGGTGCCCCTTAACCACTGAGCCACCTCTTCAGTCCCAAAGAGAGAAACAATCTAAAAGGAAAAAAGGTTTATTTTGGGTCACAATTGCATAAGTTTTACTCAAAGATTGGCTGAATCTATTGCTTTGAGCTTGAGGTGGGGCAGAATATCAAGAGGGTGTTTATGCCTTATGTCAGCTAGGAAGCAGAGTAGAAAGATGGGAATGGAGTCAGAGAAAACCTATCTTTCAAAGCCATGTCCCAGTTGGCCTATTTCCCTCTCAGTTCTGTCGTCTCTCAATGAATTGCTCACATTTTTAATCCACCAAGAGCTGCATCCATGGATTGGGTCAGGGCCCTCCAGACCTAATGTTTCTGAGACTAGCCTCATAGACACACAAAAAGGTATGATTTGGCAGTCTAGGCATCCTTCAATTCAATCAAGTTACCTGTAGAGATTAACTATGACAACCCTTGTTAAATCATGATTCTAGTTGGTGAAGATTAAAGCAATATAAAATAGTTGAAAATGTCTGTCTTGTGATAACATTTTGGTGGGGGTAATAGAATAAGCCAGAAAAAAAAATACAGAGACTAACTAACTAATCAGAGGAATTAAGGCTCAAAAATAAGGCCAGAGATGAAGACATGGAATGGCTTAAGATTGAAGTGTGATACGAGTTGGAGAATGAAGGCTTCACTAAGATAATATTTAAATAAGAAGCTGATGATGGAGGCCACTAAAACACCTCAGCCTAAATGGCTCTAAACAAGAATTCCTGAGTTTTCCCTTAAACCTCAACATTTTTCCAGTGACCTCAATCTCATCTACTGACATCACCAAGCTGGAAACACAAGGCTCTTAGTTCTCCCATACTCTCTAGGTTCTGTTGACTCTACTTCATGAATGTTTCTCTAAAGGAGACATGGTTTTCCCCATCTACATTTTAACTACTATGATCTAAGCTGTTAATCCAATCAGCCACGTAGGTTGAAACGGATTTCTAGAGTAAGCAAGGGTGAGGCTGAGTTCTACTTCAGGGGAATGAGGAAAGAAACTGATTGACAGGGGTGTGATATCATTCAATTCATCTAATTATATTTCAAGTTCCATACTCCAAACTTGAGCTTCTTCTTGAGTATTCTCAAGGTCTGTAAGATGGTAATGTTGTTCCTCTTTATTCACTAAATGGGTATATATACATCTATCTTTCTGGGATGTATTAATTGAGCACTTATTATACATCAGACATTCTGCTATACAAGATTCATTCCTTGCGTAGCCTTTCTCCTTTCCTTGCCAGCTATTCTATATGACCTATTATTCCTATGTAAGCCTGAGCTAGGACTCACTGTCCACAGCCGACTTTCATAAATAGAAGTCAGTTCTGGTTCCTACTATAGTGAAATTGGGGGTGAAAAGAGCATAGGATCATGGCTGGAAAGCAGCCTCTTCTCTTGCATGTGTTGGAACCGTTTTTAAGGTTATGTGGTTAGCCTGATAGAGACTTGTAGTTATTACCCAGCATTTTTTTTTTTTTTTTACCCCTTCTACATCAGAATACTGAGATGAGTGCATGAACAACCAAAGTGAATGCTACATTTCTGGTCTCCATTGCAGAGTCAGACTTCACCCTAAGACCAACTTTATTCCACTGCAAGGTCAGCAGATGTGTGTAGTGTCTGTGTGGTATGTGACTTGTTGCCTGAAATAACAAAGATGTTACCTACCTTTTCGTTCTACCTCCTTACACAGTGTGACTCATCTTTGATTATATAGCTGTGATAATATGTGATAGAGTAAATGATAGAAGGAATCTGGGATCCTAGATGATTTCCTGAGTAGTGTTCATAAACTAGCCTTGGACTGTCTGCCTCCAGATAGTTCAATGAGAGAGAATTCAACTTGCATGTTGTTTAAACAACTCTTATCTGACATTTCTGTTGTAGCCACAGAACCTGTGTCCAAGCTAACACTGTATGCAATAAGGAAAGCCCTTAGTTACCTGAATGGTTAGATTCTGAAGAAGAGTGAAGGAATAACAATATGCTAGTGTGTTGAGGAATAAAGACATAAGGAAATAGAGATGTGATTTTCCTACTCTGAGGAAGCAGAACATGCAGAGAACTCTTTTAGAAAAGACATCTGTGAGAGGAGAGATAGCTAGAGTGATAAGCTGAGTAAATATTGACTCGGGAGCAGGATTTGTTTGGCACTGTGGTAAGAGAAATCTGATCATGTTTCCACAATGGCTTAAATGTTGCGATGAGGATTGTTAAGTCTGAAGTACAGAAATGTTGACAAGGATAGATGAGTTGGTCTCCTTGGTGTCAAGAAGGATGAAAGCCAACATTCATTTTGCAAGATGCAAAGAGTGCTCCAAGAGGGAGATGACAAGGAAAAGATGAGCATGCAAACAAGGGAGCAGACGCTGCCCAAGTATCTGAAGGCTATTTTTGCAGGCAGGAGACAGTCATCTGCTAAGTATAGGGCCTAGTGACTCATTGGCAAGTTTGATACTGCCATGGTGACTTTGGTGGGATAATAGGTTGATGAAAGATAATGGGATGCCAGGCTGTGATTGAAGACAGAGGATTTTGCAATTTGAATCTAAAAAGTTGATTTAACTTTATCTGGATGTGATTAACTATACAAACAATGAAAAAGTTGATGGGTTTGGAAAGGTGGCTCAGTCAGTAAGGTGCTTGCTATGCAAGCATGAGGACCCAAGGACCTGAGTTCAGTTCCCCAGACCCCATGTACAGAACCAGATTTAGCATTATTTGTGCATAACCTCAGTTCTGGAGCAAGACAGTGATAGGTGGATTCCTGCAGCTCACTGACCAGCAAGCCTAGTTGAATTCTTGAGCCTCAGGTTCAGTGAATGACCTTATTCCCAGTCCCAAATCCAAGCTCAATTGTACTGGCTAGTTTTGTGTGTCAACTTGACACAGGCTGGAGTTATCACAGAGAAAGGAGCCTCCCTTGAGGAATGCTTCCATAAGATCCAACTGTAAGACATTTTTTTCACTTAGTGATCAAGGATGGGAGAGTCCAGCCCATTGTGAGTGGTACTATCCCTGGGCTGGTAGTCCTGGGTTCTATAAGAAAACAAACTGAGCAAGCTAGGGGAAGCAACCCAGTAAGTAAATCCTTCCTTGGCCTCTGCATCAGTTCCTGCATCCTGACCTGCTTTGAGTTCCAGTCTTGACTTCCTCGGGTGATCAACAGCAACATGGAAGTAAACTGAATAAACCCTTTCCTCCCCAACTTGCTTCTTGGTCATGATATTTGTGCAGGAATAGAAACCTTAAGACATCCCCAAATATACAAATATGGAGAGTTATCAAGGAAAGGCACTCAGTATTAGTCTCTGGCATCCATATACATATGCAGTAGACACACCTACACTAACAAGTACACATCACACACACATATATCACCCCCAAATACATATTATCATGTATGTGTACATGTATACATCTATACATACACAGACACACACAGACACACAGACACATATAGACACATACACAGACACACACACACACATAGTGTGACATACTCACACGTTCACGGTTTTACACATACTGTTTTAACTACTATGAACTCATATATACAACTGCTCAGCTGTGTCCAAAATAAATAAATAAGCAAACAAACTATTGTTTCCTTGTCATAATTCACTGCCTAGGGCTTTTACATTCTTTCCACCTTGATTTCTGCAAAGATCCTTAGGCCTTGGAAGGAGAGATATGATGATATAGATGTTTCCTTTAGAGTTAAGCATTCTGATATCACCTATTCTTTGAACCTTGCCCAGTTGTGGTCCTCTATGTTAATCATCATCTACTACAAAAAGAAGTTTCTCTGATGGGTACACTGAAATGCACTAATCTATGGGTATAAAAATAAGTCATGAGCCAGGCAGTGATGGCACATGCCTTTAATCCCAGCACTTGGGAGGCAGAGGCAGACGGATTTCTGAGTTCGAGGCCAGCCTCGTCTATAGAGTGAGTTCCAGGACAGCCAGGGCTATACAGAGAAATCCTGTCCTGAAAAACAATAGATAGATAGATAGATAGATAGATAGATAGATAGATAGATAGATAGATTAAATCATTAGGAGTTGGTTTATTCCTGTGTCCTTTTAGCTTTCCTACTTCCTAGGGCCAATGGTCTGCCTTTCTATTTGTTCTTGGCACAGATTTCAACTTCTGAAGTGGACCTTAAATCCAACCAGAAAGTAAGCTATTATTTCCATGGCATTCAGGCCACTATTGCTCTAGTAGGTATGACTTGCTAGGCTGGTCATGGATGTAGCTCTCATGGTTCACAGCTGGATAAGATTGTTGATTTGTTTTCTCTCCTGGTACTCCCTTGGCATAGCCCCTTCCAGTACTAAGAAAGCTAGCCAGTAGCTATGAGGCCTCTGGTTGAGTACCAGCTTGGTTTCTCCATGTTCAATGACTCAGGTATCCTCTGCAATGGTGTCTTATCAGCAAGTTCTGGAGACTAACTAAGAGCACTGACAAGAGATGGCCTGTGATCTTTGGGGACTTGGCTTGTCAATAATTTCCAAAGAAGTAAGCCATTCCTGGCACTGAGTTTTCTATTTGTTATCTTATAGGTATCTAATAGAGACATTGTTTCCTCCATTGTAGGGTAACTCCATTTAAACTATTTTTACATACATATATGTACATATTTTAGGAAACTTTTACAATAGTAGGTTTGCATATGACCTTTTTGAAATGTCTTAATGTCCCTGTATTTCCTCATCTATCCTGCCCCTCTATCCCCCTCCCTTCCCATTAAGACCTTCCTGTACCATTATCCCCCTTGAATTCCTTATACCACTTTATTTAGTCTCTCTACCCTTGAAGTCCACCCTTCCCATTACTAATTTCCTGACCTCCATGGCTATTTCAAAAGGAACACACATACCTGAAGATTCAGAGATAACATCCACAAATAAGAGAAAAATGATATTTGTCTCTCTGGTTCTAAGTTACCTCACTTAGAAAGACTGTTTCCAGCTCTGTGCATTTACCTGCAGATTTCATATTTTCATTTTTCTTAGCAGTTCAATTATATTCCATTATGTAAATATATATCCCATTTTTAGTTATCTTGTCATCACCTGATGAACATCAAGGCTATTTACATTTCCTGGCTATTGTGGATACAGATGCAATGAACATGTGTGAGCAGGTATCTCTATAGCAGGATATGGTGTTCTCTGAAAATATGGCCATGAGTGATATGGCTGGGTTATGTGGTAGATTTATCTCACAGTTATTATAATCTTGAACTCCAAGCAGCTCTGGTCACCTACCCTGGACTTAAAAGAGACTGCTCTGCCTATAACCAGTTTTGGATGGGGTATGGTTGAGTCCTATCTCTCTGTGCGTAATTACTGGCTATTGAAATAATCTGGGAGAAAGGGACTCATTATCTTCAGTTGCACTGATGGCCACAGCAGACTCTATTGGATAAGTTCCAAACCTGTGGTCATATAGAAGACAGCTTTGGTTAAACTCAGAGGGTCACAAAACCAAACCAAAAAGATATGAATGTGGGAAGGAGATTTACAGGTAGGAGATGAGATTGTCAGTCATGGGAAGTGAGAGTAACTGTGATATCTTTTATACATATATTAAAATGTGAAAGAAAAAATTAATAATAAAAAACTTCCCACAAAGACAACTCCAAGCCCATATATTGTTACAGATAAGATCTACTAAACCATCAAGAAATAAATACCTACTTTACACGATCTTTTAGAAAATTGAAGAGGAAAGTATACTTTCAATCTATGAAGCTGGAATTTTGTTTGCAGACAAAAGTGTTAGATGCAGGGTGGCCTCAACAACAAGAATGCATTGTCTTCCATTTAAGAAGACAGGAAGTTTGAAATCAAGGCATGGTCAAGGTTAGTTCCTATTGAATCTGAGGAAGAACCTGTGACAGCTCTCTACCCTAACTTCTTGTAGCATTCTTGCAATTGTAGGTATCCCTTGACTTGTAGATACATCACTCACATCTTTGCCTTTGTCTTCATGTGGTTTTCCCCTCCCAACCCCTCACCTCCTGTGTGTGCTTGGGTGTGTCTAAATCCTGTCCACCTATAGAATTCAAGTTGAGTCAGAGGTGCACTATTCTCAAGTGTGACCTTGTCTTAAGTAACCTCTACAGGGAGCTAATTCTTAAATAAGGACAAATTCTAAAGCACTAGAGAATAGGACTTCATCATATGGATTTCTATGGGGGCACAATTTAACTTGTAATATCTTGGCACTAAAATTGAAGACTTCAATAAAATAAAATTATTCAGTAATGATCCATGAACTTGAATATGAATTTTTGGAACAAATTTTTAATGAATGAAATCAAATGTTACATTTGGGAGTAATATATCAAGACCTGGTGAATATACCAGGACCCCTTGAAATGTTAGTTTGGTTTAACATTCAGCAATCAATTAACATATTATATCATATCAATAAATAGTGTCTATATAAAACATTTGCCTATAGAAAGCTGTGTGATATATGATTATTTCAATAGATATTTAACAAAAACTATCATCCATTCCTCTTAGTTGTAAAAAGTCTTGACAAACTAAGAAAAGAGATTCCTCAATTTGAGAAAGAACAGCTGTGGAGAACTCATAATTGGAGGCTGGAGAATTGTTTCAGGGGTTAAGAGCACTTGTTGCTTTTACAAAGGACCTGGGTTCAGTACTCACACCAGCATCCACAGGGTGACTTACAACCATCGATAGCTCCAGTTTCAGGGTATCTGATGCCTTTATTTGACCTCTGAGGTCAAATCAGGCATGCACGTGGTGCACATACATACATTCAAGGAAAACACTCATGCACATAAAAATAAATACATCCAAAAAAGGAAAAAGAAACTCTACAGCTAACATGATAATGATACAGGGCTGAATGTTTCTCCTTAAGTCAGATAGGGATGGAGTTTCCAACCAAAATTATCTGGCAGGAACAAATGCCACCAAA
>JADRCD010129031.1:10500-22601 GCA_019843815.1 Montemys delectorum | reverse complement strand
TCCCCCTCCCCCTCACCCTCCTCCCCCTCCTCCCCCTCTGGGCTTATTTCTCTTCTGTCTCAGGGGTGGTGGGCATGTATTTGCTGAGTGGCTTTTACAAACCATTTTTTAAGCCTTTTTTTTGTTCCTGTTTAGAAGTCCATATTCTATATGCTCAGCCATCATGTGCTTTAACAATGGAATCTTGGACACCTGGGCTTGGCAAAAAGAAAAGCAAACAGTTGTAGTGCGTCTTTGTTGCATTTACTTTGTATCGTAGCCCTTCCTCTGTGCTTCATTTCTGTTACTCTCTTTAAGCCTCACTCACATGTATGGGGATTGGGAGTTGCCAGAAGTGAAATCTTAGGTCTTCCAGGTCTTTATCGAGCATTCATCCCATCCCAAGCCCACACATGGATTTCTTGAGCCTCTGGCATACATAGAAGCGCTTTCTTTCTTAAAGCTCTGCCTTCCCAGAGACTTTTTGATCTATGTATTGATTGTCTTAAATGTTGTTTATTGCCTGCCCTAGGACACCCCAGCTAATACTGTGCTTTTACATGACTCATCAAAGCTGTCTGAGAAACCAGAAAAAATGAGTTAGTTGAAACATAAAGCAACTTTTTGCACTGGTTGAAAAAACTATCAGACAGGTGGATATCCACACATACAATCATTTGAAAGTAAGTTCTATATTGCTAACTCTGGCACTGGGAAATTGAACTAAGTATACAGAAAGCCTGTGAGGCCATAGCAGACATGGACTTTCAAACACTATAACATCCATTCCCTTACCCACAAAGCAGCAGCCTGTTTCTTTCCCAAGACACTCCTAGGCTTTGTTTTCTTTTTTTTCTAAACTTAGTTGTCATTTCTTTTCTAGATTTCCATATCCTTCAGAAGTTGAATCTGATAGGATTTGCTTGCTTATTTTCTGTTCTAAGGAGGGGGAGAGAACCCTATATTTCTTTACTTGTATGTTTGTCCATCACTGTTATTATATACTTTTGGTTTTGGTCATGCTGGTTATGAAGCCTAAAGCCTTGTCCATGTTCATCAAGCACTTAGCTGCTTATTTACACTCCTAAGCCACTACATAATTTCTGCCTCACTTTCCCACATTGATTTAAATTAAGTTTTCAAGTTCCATGAAAAAAAAAATCTGTTTCCAATAAAGCTTTTTAATTTTGAGATAATTATAGATTTACATGTGGAAATAATAGAGTCCGCATGTACCATCTATTCAGCTTCTCTAATATTTATATTTTTAAAAGTACAGTACAAATCACAACCGGAGTGCTGACATTGGTACAACTGAGAGAAGAGACATTCCATCACTATAAGAACCATTCGTATTGCCTTTTATAGCTATGTGGTTCCCTGCCGTGATCCGTTAAGCCCCGGACAGCCACTAGTTTGTCTTCTATTTCTATAAATCTGGTATTATGTAAGTGTTGTAGAAATGGAGCCATGACATGAGTGACCTTTGGGCATTAACGTTTTGCGTGCAGCATCATTCTCTGCAGATCTATTGACATTGTTTCATGGTGACAGTCTATTTATTTTATATTGTTGAGTAGTGTATGTTCCATGGTATGACTGTATCACAATTTATTCGTATTCACCCAGCAAGGGCACACAGATCGTTATTAAATGTTTGTATGCAAATTGTAGTGTGGACATATCTCATTTCTCTGGTATAAACATCCAGTAAAAGAATTGCCACATTGTATGACAAATGTATATTTGGCTTTTAAATAAATTATCTTTTCTTTTTTTTTTTTTCTCAGAAAGGGTGATGGTAGAGATCCTTATTTTTCACTAGTGGTCTTCATGCGCCCTCTCAGTCAAGAGATAGGGGAACATTGAATAGGTAGGTGAGGAACAAAGGCCAGGTTTCCATATGTCAGACATTGCTAATATAGAAGGGTCTAGTGTTGTTGTTGGGATAAAGCTACAGCCTTCTCGTTCTTCTTCGATACTAGGGCACACAAATACTGAGTTGCAGCTGAGCAAAAGTAAGCAGTTATGTCCTCAGGGTAACTCTTGCTGGGAGAGAGAGGGTGTGTGGAGACAGAGAGACAGAAACAAAGAATATGTGTGTGTGTTTATAAAATTTTCTATGATGTTTGTCAAAATATTTTTTAAAAATATTTTATCTTGGTAGTTTGTGTATTTCTTTACTATTTAACTAGAAAATTAGATATTTGCAGAACATTTTTGTCTATAAGAGTTGACATTAGCTCAACAGAGGAATGGATAGAGAAAATGTGGTACATTTATACAATGAACTACTATTCAGCTATTAAAAATGATAAATTCATGAAGTTCTTAGGCAAATGGATGGAACTAGAAAATATCATCCTGAGTGAGGTAACCCAATCACAAAAGAACACACATGGTATGCACTCACTGATAAGTGAATATTAGCCCAGAAGTTTTGAATACCCAAGATACAATTCACAGTCCACATGAAGATCAAGAAGAAGAAAGACCACAGTATGGATACTTCGGTCCTTCTTAGAAGGGGGATCAAAATACCCATGGAAGGAGATACAGAGACAGAGTTTGGAGCAGAGCCTGAAGGAAAGGCCATCCAGTGACTGTCCCACATGGAGATCCATCTCATATACAGTTACCAAACCCAGACACTATTGTGGAAGCCAACAAGTACTTGCTGATAGGAGCCTGATATAGCTGTCTCCTGAGAGGCTCTGCCAGTGCCTGACAAATACAGAGGTGGATGCTTGCAACCCACCATTCGACTGAGCACAGGGTCCCCAATGGAGCAGGTATAGAAAGGACCCAAGGAGCTGAAGGGGTTTGTAGCCCCATAGGAGGGTTAGTGAGCAGGGGGAGTGGGGAGGAGGATAGGGGTTTTTCAGAGGGGAAATGAGGAAAGTGGATAACATTTGAAAGGTAAATAAAGAAAATATCTAATTAAATAAAAATTGACATTAGCATTTGATGTGTTCATCAGTTCTAAGTCTGATATATAGGAATAAAGAAAAGGCCTGGGAAACATAGGTACTTCCTTTTCTCTCACGGCCTGTGGTTCTCCATTCTACTTGTTTCTTAAAGTTATTTTAGCATTGGTAGATGAGCTTATACCAATATGGGCCAGAGAGATAGATAGCTCAGTGTTCAAGTAAGTACTGATTTTGCACAGGATCTGAGCTTACCAGCCAGCACTTATGATGGGATCACCATTGCCTGCCTGGGATACAAAGACCTTTTCTGGACTCTACAAGCACCTGTAAACCACATGCACATAGCCCTCCCACCCCATACAGGTATGATTAAAAATTAGATGATAAATATAAAATTCCTTTCTATGTCTTCAGACTATTCTTAGTCTTATAGCAGCCTGTTTGGAGGAGCCCCTCCCTCCTTCCCTTGTTCCCTCCCTCCCTCCCTCCCTCCCTCCCTCCCTCCCTCCCTCCCTCCATTTCCTGGGTACTCAGTGTTTCAGTGCAGACCCATGGTCCCCCCAGCCCTTTCATTCCTGTTTCTCCAGACTTATTCTTAATGCTAAGCCTGCGTGCCAGAGACCCGACCTTGCTTCTGTTCACTTGGGACTCTGATTTTTGGTGCGGACTCCAGTCCCTTCAGCTCTTTCCTAGAGTCCCTCTAAGCCTTTCTTCCTTCTATCACCTTTCTGTCACCTGCAGATTCACTGTAGCACTCTCTACCAGGGACTAACTCCATAGCCACCACATAGGATTAAGAGCAGAAAATAGTAACCCAAGAATGACTTACCCAACAAAGGTAAGACCAGATATTGACACCCACAAATATCTTCAACACCATATCTCCAGATGCCTAGATCCCAATGAAAAAACCACAAACATAAACACTTTAGACAGAATGTCTTCTCAAGAAACTTCTAATCCTATTGCTGTTTGCCCTGATAAATGTAATTTAGCTGAAGTATAATATAAGAACTTCAAAATAGAAATTACTAATATGTCTAAGAACCTTAAGAGAATATAAATAAATCCTTTAATGAAGTCTGTGTAAACAAGAACAATTGAATGAAATAAAAGAAATTAAGAGATGGAAGTAGAGGTTAACAAAGGAATAGAATCATTAAAAATCCAGACTAAAATAATACTGGGAAAGAAAAATGTAGGTTGCCAAACAAAAACCCTCAAAGATAAGCCTCACCAATAGAGTAAAAGGCATTGAAGAGAAAATTTGGAGCACTGAAGGTAAGGTAGAAGAAATGGATAGCCCAGTCAAAGAAAATATTCAAATAAAACAATCCAGACACAAAACACCCAGGGAATCTGGGAAACCATGGGAAGACAAAAATCTATACACTATAGAAATAGAGGATGGAGGAAAAAAAACCAATTTAGAGGCACAGAAAATATTTTCAATAAAATAATAGAGAAATTCCATAATCTTAAGAGGTATCTATCAAGATACAAGAAGCATGCAAAATGCCAAATACATACCACTGGAAAAGATATTTCTCATTATACATGGTATTAAAACACTAAATGTACAGAATAAGGTGAGAATATTAAAAACTACAAGAAAAAAAGACCAAGTAACATATAGCGGCAGGCCCATTAGAACAACACCTAGCTTCTCAATGGACACTCTGAAAGTCAGAAGGGTCTGGGCAGATGTTCTACAGACTCCAAGGGAGCACAGATGTACTATACCCAGAGTATTATACTTAGCAAAACTATTAATCACAATCAATAGAGAAAGAAAACCATTTCAGTATAAAACCAAATTTAAGCAACCCAAACTAACAATTCACCTCTGTGGAAGGTGTTAGAAGAAAAACCTGTGTGAACATGTTAATTACCCCAAGAAGACACAAGGAGTATATAATCCCAGAACAGTACATCAAAAGAGGAGGAAGGGTAGAAATCCATGACATAACAACAAAATAGCTGAGCTCAATAAACACTACTTATGGATAAATCTCAATATCAATGGTCTGAATTCCCCAATAAAAAGATAGACTATCAGACTGGATTAGAAAACAAGTTTGATCTTTCTGCTGCATCCAATAAACACACCTCAATCATGAGTAGACATCATAAAGTTGAGTGGATAGGGAGATGCGAAAAATCTGAGAGGAGTTGAGGGAGGTAGAAAATATGATCAAAATTTATTGTATGATTTTTTCATTAAGAAAGAAAGAAAATGAACATAAAAATAAAAAATTAGGTATTAGCATTTCTGATGAGTTAGGATAACTATATTTCTTCCTTCCACTTCTTGTAACTCTTGTTATTTTTCATTATCTTACTGTGAGACTTTTCAGTAAAATTTTGGATAGAAGTAGTGACAAAAAGAATAGACTTATATGAGTCTAAAGATAGCTTCATGGTTATTGTAGGTTATTTTAGAGGTATTTATCAGGTCAGATTCTTAAAACCCAGGTTATAGAATCATATATAGAAGATACATAGATTTTATATATAATTCATATGTAAATTTTATGACACACTTCTACTTCTATCTAAAGGGTTAATATTCTCTCTCTCTCTCTCTCTCTCCCTCTCTCTCTCTCTCTCTCTCTCTCTCTCTCTCTCTCTCTCTCTGTGTGTGTGTGTGTGTGTGTATGTGTGTGTGTGTAGGATATAGGTCAATGTTAGGTAACTTCCTTTTTCATTCTTCACCTTGGTTTTTGATACAGTTTCTCACCAAATTGGGAGTATACCAGTTCGCCTAGATTGTCTTGCCAGAAAGCTCCAGGATCTTCCTGTCTTCATCTCCCCTGCACTGGAATTTTAGGTGCATACCACTGTGCTTGGCTTTTTAATGCAGGTGCTGAAGATTAAACTGAGTTTTTCATACTTCTGTAGCACACACTTTATGAACTAAGGAATCATCTAGTTTACCCCAGGAGTAAATTTTAATTTTTCATTTAAAGTTTTATAGTGGTGAGATAATTCAAATTTTCTAATTATACACACACACACACACACACACACACACACACACACACGTATATAGGTACATGTATAGTGTTCTAAAATCAAATGTATACCTCTAGTATAATTGTATTTTGGTAAGAATATGTTGCATTTTGCATATATCCCTGGATTTAGTTTATAAACAGCTTGATATTTTTCATTTATTTTCTGAAATTGGCCATATATATATTTTTCTCAATATGACTTCAAATACTCTTGTCAGAAGGAATATATTACTCTCTTTAAATACATCAAAGAATCTTTCTTTCTCTCTCTCTCTCTCTCTCTCTCTCTCTCTCTCTCTCTCTCTCTCTCTCTCTCTTTTCTTTCTTTTTTCTTTCTTTCCTCTTAAAGTTTAGAGATGTCTGAGCTTTGGTTTGGTGGTAAAATATATCAAAAGAAATGTTTATCTGTATAGGAAAATTTGACCGTCATTTTGTGTTTTTCCCAGGATTTCTAAGGTCTTTCAGGTCTTCTAGGTGTTTATGAGTATGCTATTTTTTCACTCAGCAGAAGGACATTTGTGGCTCCCAAACCAGTGCAATGTTCATTTCCAACAGTCGTCTTATTCTCAAGGAGCAGGACAATTACCAGGCCACATAAGGAAGCCATTCTGGAGGTGGTCGCAATCTTTTCACTACATTTGTAGCAATTCCTAGGCAAAAATTGGTCTCACCACTTGCAGGCTGTAAAAATACAACTAAATGACCTGTAGGCTGGAGGTCCCCTTATATTGAGGTAAGGCAACATCTCCAAGGACATCAAGTCCACAGAGTTGTACTACTGTTCCTGAATTATCAGCACTAAACTCTGAGTTTGGTGCTTACATCCTGGACACACGAAAGCTTTTCAACAATGCCAAGAACAGGCAAGTAGACTTTTTGAAACATCTTGTATTCTTATGAGAAGACAATTACCAAGGCCCAGGTGAAATCCATCCTAGTAGCTGAAAAATGGAGCAGGACCTGGAGACAGTTGGTCACATTGTATCTACAATCAAGAATGGGAGTACAGGGAATAGAGAGATGGCTCAGTGACACTGGCTGCTCTTCCAGAGGTCCTGAGTTCAATTCCCAGCATTGCATGGTGGCTCGCAACCATTTGTAATGGAATCTGGTGCCCTCTTCTGATATGTAGATGAATATGCTCATACATCAAATAAATTAATTTTCTTTTAAAAAGAAGCAGAGTGAGATGAATACAAGTATATTTTAATAAACATTTTTTCTCTGAATTATTCTCTTGGCTATCATTTACATAATGGCTAATATCCACTTGTTAATGAATATATACCATATTTATCTTTCTGGGTCTTTGTCACCTCACTTATAATGATTTTTTTTTTTTTAGTTCCATCCATTTTCCTTGAATGTTTCATAATGTTACTTTTTAAAAAGAGCTAAATATTCCATTATATAAATATTCCACTATTTCTTTATTCATTCTTCTGTTGAGAGACATCTAGGTTGTTCCCAGTTTTTGGCTATTATGAGTAGAGCAGCTCTGAATATGGTTGAGCAACTGTTCTTGTGGTAGGAAGAAGCATCTTTGGGTACGTGCTCAAGAATGGATCTTGAGGTAGATTAAGTTTCATCTTTCTGAGGAGCCACTACACTGATTTTCATAGTGGTTGTACAAGCTTGTACTCCCATCAGCAAAAGACGTGTGTTCCTCTTATTCCTCATCCTCTCCTGCATGAGCTGCCACTTGTGCTATTGATCATAGCCATTCTGACAGGTGTAAGATGGGATCTCTAAGGAGTTTTGATCAGCATTTCTCTGATGGCTAAGGTTGTTGAACATTTCTTTGTTTCATAGCTATTTGAGTTTTTTCTATTGAGAAATCTGTTTAGATCTATTCCCCTTTTTAAGTGGGTTATTTGCTTTCTTTTGTTCCTGTTTTTTGATATTTTGTTTTATATATATATGTACATATATGTATATATTTGGATATATGTGTATATATATGTATATATACATATGTATTGGATATTAGCCCTCTATAAGACGTGTAGTTGGGAAAAATCTTTTCCCATTTTGGAGGCTGCCACTTTTTCCAAATGAATGTGATCTTTGCCATGCAGAAGTGTTTCCGTTTCATGAGGTCTCATTTATCAATCTTAGTACCTGTGCCGCTGGTGTTCTGTTTAGAAAGTTGTCTCCTGTACCAATGTATTTAAGGGTATTTACCCCTGTCTCTTCTATGAGATTTAGTGTATCTGGTTTTATGTTGAGGTCTTTGATCAACTTGGACTTGAGTTTTATGCAGAGTGATAAATACGGGTCTATTTTCATTTTTCTACATACAGACATCCAGTTTGACCAGTAGTATTTGCTGAAGATATTGTCTTTTTTCCTCAGAGTGTATTTTTGCTTTCTTTATAAAAAAAAAATCAGGTATGTATATGTATATAGGTCTATGTCTGCATCTTCAATTCAATCACACTGATTAATGTGTCTCTTTTTATGTTAATATCATGCTGTTTTTATTACCTCAGTTTTGGAGTACACCTTGAAATCAGGAATGGTAATACCACTGGAAGTTCTTTTATTATATAGAATTGTTTTAGCTGTCTATTCAGCTGGTTTCCCCCACTCCATATGAAGCTGAGAATTGTCCTTTCAAGATCTGTGAAGAGTTGTGTTGGAATCTTGATGAAAATTGCGTTGAATCTGTAAATTGCTTCTGGTAGGATTGCCATTTTTACTATGTTAATCCTACTAATCGGTGTGCATGGGTGATCTTTCCATCTTCAGTTGTCTTTTTCAGTTTCTTTCATCAAAGACTCAAAGTTTTTATCATACAGTATTTTCACTTGCTTGGCTAGAGTTACCCCAAGATAGTTTACACTATTTGAGTCTTCTGTGAAAGGTTTTGTTTCCCTGATTTCCTCTCCTCAGTCCTTACATTGTTTTTATATAGAAAGACTACTTATTTTTGTGTGATAATTTGTATCTAGCTACTTTACTGAAAGTGTTTATCAACTATAAGAGTTCCCCATTTGGAATTTTCAGTTTCTCATATATTTATATATATATGTATATATAGATGTGTGTATATGTGTGTGTGTGTGTGTGTATGCGTGTGTGTATTTCATATTATTAGCAAACAAACATACTTTGACTTCTTTAATTTCAATTTATATCTCATTGTTCTCTCTCAGTTGTATTATTGCTCAAGCTAAAACTTCAAGTATTATATTGAATAGGTATAGAGAGAGTGGATGACTTTGCTTTATTCCTGATTTTAGTAGAATTGCTTTGAGTTTCTCTCCAAATGAGTTGATGTCGGCTATAGGCTTACTGCAAATTGCCTTTATTATGTTGAGGTATGTCCCTTGTATCCCTCATCTCTCTAGGAATTTTATGATTCCTAGGGGTGTTGGATTTTGTCAAAGGCCTTTTCTGCATCTAATGAGATGGCCATGTAGGTTTGGTCTTTCAGTTTGTTTATATGGTGTGTTACATTTGTTGATTTTTGTACATTGAACTATCCCTGTATCTCTGAGATGAAGCATACTTGATCATGTTGAATGATCTTTTTTTTTTTTTGATGTGTTCTTGGATTCAGTTTTCAAGTATTTTATTGAGTATTTTTGCATCTATGTTCATAGGGGAAATTGTTTTGTTTTCCAGATCTTTATGTGGTTTAGGTATAAGGGTAACTTTGGCCTCATAGAGTGAATTAGGCAGTGTTCTTCCTGTTTCTACTTTGTGGAATAATTTAAGGAGTCTTGCCATTAACTCTTCTTTACAGTCTGCTATAATTCTGTGCTAATACTCTGTCCCTGGGGCAGAGAGTTGTTTTTCTTGTTTTGTTTTGTTTTTTTGTTTTTTGTTTTTGTTTTTTTTGTTTGTTTGTTTTGTTTTGTTTTGGAAACTTTAAATGACTACTTCCATTTTACTAGGGTTTATATGTCTCTTTAAATTGCTTATCTCATCTTAATTTAAGTTTGACCAGTGAAATCTGTAGAAAAAATTTCTTACTCTTTCTCATATATTATATCCCTACCACAGCTTCCCCTCCCTCCTCTCCTTCCATCTGCTCCCCCCATCTCCATTCCTCTTACATTTCCCTTTAGGAATGGGCAGGTCTTTCATAGGTATCAATCAAACATAGCATATCAAGTTACAATATGACTAGGTAACTCCCCTCATATTAGAGGTGGATGAGACAGTAGGAGGAAAAGGGTCTCAAAAGCAGGCAAAAAGGTCAAAGACAGCCCCTTCTCCTATTGTTAGGAGTCCCCCAAGAAGACCGATACAACCATAACATATTTATAGAGGGCCTAGGTCACACCCTTACAGGCTCCTCAATTTTCAGTTTGGACCCTATGAACCTAGGTTAGTTGATTCTGTGGGTTTTCTTGTCATGTCCTGGACTCCTCTGGCTCCTACAATTCTTCCTCCTCCTCTTTCCCAGGATTCCCTGAACTCTGTTTAATGTTGGGCTGTGGGTCTCTGTGACTGTTCCTATCAGATGGATGAAGCCACCCTGATGAGGATATGCTAGGCTCTCGTCTATGGATATAGAAGACGAGTATCATTAGGAATCATTTCATTGACTTTCTTTTTTTTTTTTTTTTTTTTTTTTTTTTTTTTACCAGTTGTGTTTGGTTCTATCCCAGGTCTCAGGGCTATCCAGTTTCTAGGTCCCATCTCTCCAGGTCATTTCAGGAGTAGGCTTCCTTTCCTAGCATGTGTCTGTCTCAAGCTGGTCCAATCATTGGTTGGTTGGCCAATCCCACAATTTCTGCACTACCTTTACACAGCATATTGGGCAGGCAGGACAAAATTTTAGGTAGAAGATTTGTGTCTGTGTTGATGTCCTGTTCCCTCCACTGGAAGCTGTGCCTGGTTACGGGAGATGACCCCTTCAGGCCCTATATCCTTCATTTCTAGGAGTCTTAGGTAGGCTCATCCTAGTAGATTCATGGAACTTATTTAACCTCCTTCTCTCTTTTCTACATGATTTCTCTGTGTTTTCCTGGTTGCCCTAGAACTCACTCAGAAGACCAGACTGGCCTCACACTCACAGAGATCTGCTTGCCTCTGCCTCCTAATTGCTGGGATTAATGGAGTATGTCATCAGTGCCTAGCTTTTTTCTTTCTTTCTTTCTTTTTTTTTTAACATAACTTTTTTTTTCTTATTGATTCTCTGGGAAATTTACATCTTGCATCCCGATCACTAGACATACTTCCCAGTCCTTCCAGGTCTGCCCCTTACCCTTGTGATCTCCCGCCCCCCCAACTCCCAAATAAAAATGATATTAATAACATTAATTTAAGAAAGTCCAATTTGCATTATCTCTATACTCACTGATGCATGGTCAAATTCAGTGGCTTGCTCTTTAAATAGAGATCAGTCTTTCTCCTCCCACACCCCATCCAGAAGCCACTAATTGTGGAGAGCTACACTTCAGCATCCCCATCACATATCTGGAGTCTGTGGCCTGTGTTACCACCAAAAGCCATGTCAATGTCTGTGGTTTGGGCTTCAGCTGGAGCTCACTTTGAGGTCCACAGGCTGTGTTGCAGCTATCATATTGATATGGGTGGCCTGCACTGCTACCTGGGGCCTTGGTGATGCCCTATTCTGTGTAACTGCCAAGGATACCTCCCTATCTGTGGTCCTACTGTAGCTCAGGTCTGTTGATGTCCATGGCCCTTGTTATCACTGAAGCCCATGCAGATGTCTGTGGTTTGTGCTGCCACTGAGGATCATCCTGGGAGTTTCCATTGCACGTTTCTAGCTTATCCTCTAGATGCCCTCCCAATTCTGGTTATCTCTCTCAGTATTCTCTTCCTTCATCCTCACCCTACCTGATTCCTCTTGTTTCCATCCCTGACTCCAGTCCCATGTCTGTTATCTATCCTACTACTTCTCAGAGAAGCTCATGCGTCCCGCCTTGAGCCCCCTTTGTTGCTAGCCTTTCTTGCTCTGTGGATTGTAGCATGACTGTCCTTTACTTTATAGCTAATAACCATTTATAAGTGACTGCAACCATTGTCTTGTATAGTTTATTCACTTGAATAATTGTTTTTTTCTAGATCTATCCATTTACCTGTAAATTTCAAATATTTATATATATCTACATTTTCCATCCATCTATCCATCTATCCATCTATCATCTATCTATCTATCTATTTCTATCTATCTATCTATCTATCTATCTATCTA
>JADRCD010129030.1:7310-19424 GCA_019843815.1 Montemys delectorum | reverse complement strand
ACACACACACACACACACACACACACACACACACACACACAGTGTTTGACATCAGCAACTGTGGCTCTCAGAGTAGTTATTTCAAAGTACAAAGAAGAGAAATCATTCATTATGGGACTACAATATGAGCCTCTATTCATAGAAAATTTTCTAGAATGTACTTCAGTTGGCTTATTTTTTGGATATTAGCTTTCTGTGCTCACAGGACTTCTCTGTGAATTCCCAATATGAACATGACTTTTCCTTTGTTGTACAAATGTTGTACAAATGCTCTGTTGGAGTAGGCGGCACTGGTGAGTTGTCCTGGTGAATTTGCTCTTGCATCTCTGTCTCTACCTTCACTGTTAATTTTAGAAGCTAGAGAAGAATGAATCCAAGTGTTCTGGTTAACTTTCTGTTACTCTCAGAAAGCACTGACGAAGAGCTACTTAAGGAGAACAGGGTTTATTTGGAGTCTAGATTTCAGGCCATTGTCAAAGAACTCAAAGCCAAGGTAAGAACTCAAGGCAGGAACTTTGAATAGAGATCTGAAGCAGATAACTTAGAGCTATTGCTTTCGTTTACAACCCAAGAACAGAACATGTGCCAGGGGATGGCACCGCCCACAGTGGGCTGATCTCAGCCTCAGTGATCATTAATCAAGAAGAAGCCACAGGGACGTGCACACAGGCCAGTCTGATGGAAGCAAGAACTTAATTACGTTCTCCCCTTTCCCAAGTCACTCTAGTATGCATGCATCAAGTTGGGCAAAACCCAACTGGCACAATAAGTAATTAAATATCTACTATCCAGTGAAGAACTAGCTTAGGGAAAAGAAAGAGGTGGCGTGAGAATCAGCATGCAATGGAATATGACAGTACAGACAGGGTGGTAGCCACAGCAACAATCTCGCCATTGCTTAGGGGATGGTCACTGAACTTGTGTTCCAGAACTCAGAGTCTAAAGGGTTAACCATCATTATGAGATTGAACTACACCGTGCCAAGTATTATAAGCAATTATAGAATCTATTGTTTTTTACTATTTTGAAAAAGTGAACAGAAGTATTCCTTAAGCCAAAATGGGCAGTGAGGAGATGATTCAAGAGAGGTCTTAAAATTCTATGTGTTAATTTAAAAAAAATTTGGGGGGGATATGCTATAAAGATTTATCATTTACTTTTAGTGTGTGTGTGTGTGTGTGTGTGTGTGTGTGTGTGTGCCTATGTCTGTGTGGATACTGGTACCCTAGGAGGGGCTGAGAATCCCCAGAGCTGAGTTAACAGGCTGTTATATGCTGTTTGGCATGGATGCTAGGAGCTGAATTTCAGTTCTCTGCAAAAGTAATGCTCTCTGGAATAAAAGGTTACATGAATTCCAACATGCTATGTTTTCTTTCTTACTTCAGGCCTTACCAGGAACACATTTATGTACTAATCTAAGCAGGTTCAACTCTATTTAAGTTTCCAGGACTATGCTGTTTTCAATTCAGTATCCCAAGCCTAGAGTACATAGGACAAGCAGACACACTGGGACTTGTGATATCGGGAGGAAACGTTTAAACCCCCAAAACCTGTGCTATTCTCTCTCACACTAGACTTCCATCAAATTCTCAACTAACAAAATAGGTATGTCAGGCACCAGGCAACACTCTGAGTGATCATTATCCCTGGTTGTCAACTTGACTCTATCTGGAATGAACTACAATCCAGAAATGGAAGGCACACCTGTGATCCAGATCTTGAGGCTGGAAGACACAGGCTTTTGGTCTGGATCTTGAGGTATAGTGGCCAAAAAAAAAGCTTAGGCCCAGACAAGGGAGTACATGACTTTAATCCCAGGAGACAGAGGCAAACCAATCTCTGAGTTCAAGGCCAGCAGCCCAAGACAGAACAAGCTCCAAGTAAAGAAGAGCTTAGGTCCAGGCGTGGTGGTCCAGACCTTTAATCTGGGCCATCCATACCTTCTGCTGGAGGCCTACAGAAGGACAATGGGAGAAGGTGCTGCTTCTCTGCTGCTTGCACTGACTTGCCAGCACCTCTGTTGGAACCTACTTCTTCAGGATTCCAGCTTATACAGAAGACCAGCTGAAACACCAGCCTTGTGGGGCTGAGCGACTACTAGATTCTCGGACTTCCCATTCACAGCTGCCCATGGTTGGCTTAGTTCAACTACAGACTGTAAGTCATACCAATAATTTTCATTAATATCTAGACATTCCTATCTTCTGTGATCCTAGAGAACCCCAATACACTTTGTAACTTGTTCGCATTGTTAATGTTTTAAATCGTAACCAAGTGCAATGAAGTGATGTGCTATACCTTCAAATCTGCCCACCTTCGAGTCTCAAGACATTCACTACCCCCCAAGATTTGAATATAAAAGATGGTATTTCAATAAACATCTCTACAGGGGGACCTTGCTATTTGGGAAAGTTATTGAATGAGAAAAAAATTGAAGCAACATTATTTATTGAATGATTCCTTGAAAAGGCATATTTCATATTTCAAATATGAAGAATAGAGTTTGTATTAGTGTGGTAGAGCTTTTAAGTAGTTGGGGAGAGTACTGGCTCAGGAATCTGAGATTTTTCTCTTTAAACCAGTGTGGTGATGGAGAGATGCAGATTAGGAACTGGAAACTCGAGTTTTTAAATACTGCTTTGTTCTTGGGTAGCACGATAACTTGGATTAGATGCTTAATTCCTTTGAACTTCAGGCCTCATATTCTTATAATGAGGAAGTTGGATTTGGAATCTCTGAGGTTTCTTTCAGATATAAAATTCTCCAATAGTTGTCATCCATTTCAAGGAACAGTGTGAATCAGTGTCCACTATTGGAAGCCACTATACTAAGTGCTGGAGGACTGAAAACAACCATAATATGTTCTCTGACCGTGAAGATTTATAATCTTATGGATGGTTGAAATGTCTGGGTGATATTCACAGAACGTCATTTAGTTGTTTTATTATGCATGAGACTGGTGGAGCAGTGAGGCTCAGCTGACTAAGAAAGAGTATTTCCTTTCAATTCTCAGGCTCTAGCTGACCATGATTGACCCTGACACCTTGCCTCTGACTGCCCCGGTGGAGGCCACTATTGGGAATCTACCCATTATTCCCTGCCCTGATCAGGGTAGATCTGTATTTTACTTGAAAATAATCAGACTGACTCTACTGGAACAGAAACAGCATAGGTTAGAATTCTGTTTATATCTATTTTTTCTGGATACTAGGTGTCAAGGAAGTGCTGAGGGCCAGGGAGAAAACAAACTGGCAGGCTCTTTAGATGTAATAATCTCACAATGATAAAGTTTGCTGCAGATAAATCAATGTAGCAAATTAATAGCTAATATAAATCACGGGCTTATTTTAATTAGAAGTACCAAGAAGCAAGTCCTTTTCTGTGCAAAACATTATGGCAAACAAATCTCAAACACATACAAATATTATACATAGAAAAATCTCAGAAACACGAATAAACTGTAGTTCTTGCTAGATTAGGCTGAATAATGAACACAAGAAGACTGCCCAAATAAGCACTTTTCTTTTCTTTCCCTTTCTTTCTTTCTTTCTTTCTTTCTTTCTTTCTTTCTTTCTTTCTTTCTTTCTTTTTCTTTCTCTCTCTCTCTTTCTTTCTTTCTTTCTTTCTTTCTTTCTTTCTTTCTTTGTTTTTTCTTTCTTTCTTTCTTCTTTCTCTCTCTTTCTTTCTTTCCTTCTTTCTTTCTTTCTTTCTTTCTTTCTTTCTTTCTTTCTTTCTCTAATTATAGAGAAATTGTGGGCTCCCTACCTAGGAGCCCACAAGCACCTTCCTTTGTCTATGAGGCTTAGCTAAGACTCTGCCCTGTTAGGGAGACCCAAAGGAAAGCTCTATGAAGAATTCTTGCCTTCAGATGCAATTCTGATATTTTGTAATTTGATGAAGTGAATCATGCATTTAAATGAAAAGTATGAGAGATAGCATTCTTGGGATGCAATTTAATTACAGAGAAATAGAGGATGACGAGATGGATGGAACATATCACAGTAATACAGTGACATAGATGACAAGGACTGTCAGCTGTTTTGCTATTGTAGCATTTGTCTGGATTTCAGAACTCTGCAACTCAAGAGCCTGGGCTGTAGAATTCAGAATCATAATGCAGGACCCCTTTGTTATCTTTGGTCCTATCATCTAGTGTTTGTGGCAGAATCTACAGGCTGTCCAGGCTGTGGTTGGGGCAAGGGCTTTGGAGGTTTGGAAGTGGAGTGTGTGTTTGCGGTGGGGGCGGGGCGCTCCTCCTAGCACACCTCAGCGTTATTACATTACCATAGTGATTGTGGAGAACTGGTTTTCAAGTACCAAAAACCGCAAAGAAACAACAACAAAAAGCAGTAATTTTTATTTAGAACACTTAACAATCACAACTCCATTAACGCTTCCCTCTGCTAAACAGCGGTTTGGCCAGGTTCGACGTGTTAGACTTATAGTTAGGGGACCTGGCTTGTCCTGGTGCCAGGCTGACCCCACAGCCTAATGTGGCACTGGGTTTTTATCTCGCTGTCTGGAGACCACAGTTGCCCGCATCATTCGAAACCTTTGGCGCAAGTAACGCATGACTCTGAATAATTGACTCTGAAAACGAGGCGCATTTCCAAAGTTGAGGACAGAAAGGTTGTGGCATAAAAGGGAGAAAAGCAGATATATCTTTTTTTTTCTTTCTATTTTCCTGTGATGGGAAACGATTGATGAGAACCGGCTCGACCCGGGCGCGGGCAGTAGCAGGATTTGGCTGACCGCCTCCCAGGGAACACCGGTCCCCGTGGCCCGGAGCTTGCCTCCAGGTCCCTCAGCCTGCTTTGTTTCCGACGCTTAACCCAGGTTCTCGGTTGGGCTCTGGGTTGGTCTCCCTCTCCAGGATCCGCCCGCCACAGGGCGGGGCTTCAGGGTCAAGGTGGACCCATTCCCCGGTCTCGCCCCTCCACGCGCTTTTGGACCCCGGAATGACTGACAGCCGTTGGGTCCAACCTGCGGCTCCGAAGAGTGGCCTCCGCCAGGGGCGGTCGGAGGCGAGGCGCCGTGGCCAATAATGTTGCAGTCTAGGGGCGGGGCCTCCTTGCCAGCTGCGGGCGGCGCAACCAGCGCTTCTTCGGTCAAATGAGAGCCGAAGCGGGGCGGTCCCCTGGCTGGGGGCTAGCCAATGAGAAGGGCGGGATGGGCGGGCCAGAGTAGCAGCCGCCGGTCCGCTGTTGCGAGCTAAGGTTTGGGGAGTCGGTAGGGGGACCGCGAGTGGAGCGCGGGAGCCCGGGCGGCAGGCGGGTGCGAGCTGCCCGAAAATGCACTCGGATGCTGCAGCTGTCAGTGAGTAGCACAGAGCCAGCGGGCCCGCACATCCCCGTCCGCTCCCGCGCTCCCTTCTCCACTTCTCCGGTTCCGACCGCGCAGGAGTCCCTGGCCGGGGAGCGGGTTGAACCCCCTCCTGGAGTCCGAGGGCCGTGACGCTGCGGGCGGCTGGGGCGGGGGCAGGGGCGGCGGGGAGGGGGTGGGGACTGGCTGGCTTTCAGCGGTTGGGGGAGGGGGGGACATATTCTGAAGGCCGGGGGCCCGAGAGTCGGTGGTGCACGGAGGTGGAGACGGCGGCGGGCGCTGGCAGCTGGGGTCGGGGGTGGCACGAGCGGGCAGGGAGAGGGCCTACGGTCCGAGTACGGGGTGAGGCTTGCGGGGCCCGAGCGGTGCGGTCTACGGGGGGGAAGGCGGGGGAGTGCGAGGGGGGAGCGGGGGCGGGGACAATGGGAAGGAGGGCTGGGGGCGGGGGCGGGAACAATGGGTGGGGAGCTGGGGCAGCGGCCGGGCCGGTGAGGGGCTGGGGGCTTGATGGATGGAACGGGGGAGGGCACGGAGTGGGAGACGCCGCGGTGGGATGGGAGAGTTGTGGAGTCCGGGGTGCGGGACGGCGGCCGGGAGTGGGGAGAGGGCTTGGGGGCAGGTGTTGGGACAGGGGGTCCCCGGAGGAGTGGATGGCGGATAGGACTGCGATGCAGTTCGGGGGCTGAAACGGGTCGGGGAGGGGTGTGCGGAGTGAGTTAGGAGGAAGAGTAGGTGGGGAGGAGCGAGGACTGGGAGGGCTGTCATCCTCGGGTTCTGTGCTCTTGGGGCGGGGTGGGGAGCGTTGGACTGTCCATTGGGGGAGGCGCTTCCTCCCGGGAAAGGCCCGGTCCAGCCTAGGAGGGGACCACCCTGGAGTCTCCGAGTGCACTGAGGAGAGGGGGGCGGGGCCGGGTACCCGGGAGGTGTCCCGAGGCTGGCAGTGGCCGCCGCGTTTGGCGAGCAGCGGGGAGCGAGGTCAGTGCGGGCTGGGGTTACAGGACCGGGAGGCCGCTCTCTGCGAGCTGACCCGACCCGCAGAGGTCCTGGAGGCGGGGTGGAGGAATTAGCATAAGAGGGTGTCGGGGTCCCCGGCGGTCCGTAGGTTTGGCAGTGTGTGACGCAGTTACCTAATTTGTGGCCATCAGGTGTAGAGGCTGATGCGTCAGGACCTGCCACCCTGTACGGAGGGCCGCTCTGGAGGCATAGCAACGCGCGTGCGAGAAGCTACCTCCGCCCGAAGCACCGGGAGGGTGCTTTAGGGGTTTCCTTTAGGGTCTGGCTCTCCGAGCCGGTGTAAAGGGAAAGGCAGGCTCGCGGAATTCTGGGACTTGTAGTCCCAGCCGCCCTGGGCCGCGGTTGGATTGGGTGCACGTGGGTAACTGTGGAAACGAGTCCCAGAATGCAGCGCGCCCCTTGGAACCTCCCTGCTTGACTAACTCGTGCTTTATGCCGCGGAGACCCAGTGCGTTCTCTCCCGGGAGATGCCTGGGTTCCTTGGTACAGTGTCCACCGCAGAGGGAGAGCCCAGGCCAAGCCCTGGCCTTTCTCCGAGTTAATTTCCCCCTACATCTGGTATAGCCTTGCGGAGCCAAAGCTTAGTCTTGAACCATCCTGCACACATTCGTTTTAAAGCAACCTTTAACATGGGAAATTTAGGGAGTATTCAGTGTATGGAAGTCTAGGGTAAAGTATACAGCCTTACATAAGTATGGAAACTAAGTAGAGACACGTATATCCCTTGTGAAGAAAATACCGATAACTGCACTGGTATTTCTTGGGCTAGTTGGTTTGCCTAAGAATTAGGGGATTTTTTTTTTTTTTGAAAGCAAATCAAGAATGGCAGCTTAGTGGAATTTGGGGTTGAAGTAGTCTCATACCAGAACCTGCAATGAAATCCTAAAGGTGAGCAAAGGGGAACTGCGATGCCTTAACTTTTATGTAAGTGAAGCAAATGAGGGGGCTGTTCGCCCTTTGGATGCTAGACTGTAAAAGTCCTTCCCTCTGGATTATTACAGGTTTTCCTGAGTTTGTGGACTTCCAGCCACCACAGCCTTTGCCAGTACTCCTTAGTGATCACTCCCAAATCAAATGTAGGGGCTATAAGATTATTTTTGTGTGGTGTATAGGATACTATGAAACATCAATAATTGTGATGGTTATCGGAGGGGTGTTTTAAATAACTCAGTGGTAAACATCTTCATGAGTTTTAAGATCTGGAAACGACTTGACACAGTTAAGACAGTACTGAACTTGTATATGTGTTAGACAATGTTTTTTTTTTTAATTTATTTTTACTATTTTTAAGTATGTATATATGTGTGGGTATAGGCATGTGCATATAGATGCCATGGAGATCAGATGAAGGATCCCCTAGAACCGGAGTTACAGGCGCTTGTGAGCTACTCACCTGAATGGTGGGAGCGGAACTCAGAGTCTCTGCAAGAGCAGTAAGCACTCTTAAGTGCTGAACCATCTCTCCACACCTTGCAGGATGGCTTTTGAAATAAGGCCTGAGAAACTCGTTAGAATGTGATGTTTTAGGGAAACAATTTATATCTATCCTGTTTTGACTTACAGTAAAATCTCTAAGAACCGTCTTGTATATATTATGGATATTTTTCAAAAAAGTATTTAATCTAGGATTTGCTCTTGCCAAATGATAAGGGCATATAAAAAAATGCATGAGTTCTATAACTGTCTTCAAGATCTAAAGAAAACATTAGTCTGCATTTCTTCTGTTTCCATTTGTTCTCATCACATCCCAAAGGACAAGTGCTCTCCCTCACACAATCCTCCAGCTAGTCCCTAAGCCCCAAAGCCCTAGGTGCCAGCAGACTGGGCTGTCTACTGGAGTGTTTGTGACCTTTGCATTTTGGCCTTGGTCTTATATTTTCTTGTGGATTTAGCTATGCAGTTCAGAAAGGTTTATTGGAGATTCTTGACTGTGTTTTGGAAGAATTTGCGGGGTGGGAGGAGACTAAGGTTCTCTAAGAGTATCAATTTATAAAATGAATCTGTCTCTCTATGAATATATACATATAAATCCTAAATATGTATGTGTGTGTGTGTGTGTATATATATATATATATATGTTTATACATACATACATACATGGGATTTATTAGAATGACTTATAGGCTGTTGTCCAGCTAATCCAACAATGGCTGTCTATGTATGGAAAGTCCAAGAATCAGTCCACTAGACTGGATGCTTCAGCTGGTATATACTGGAATCCTGAAGACGAAGAAGAGGAGGAGGAGGAAAAGGAGGAGGAAGAGGAGGAGGAGGAGGAGGAGGAGGGCGGTGATGCCAGTGAAGGGATGGGCTTGGTATTGAAGCAAGAACAAGCAGACAAAGAACAAAAGCTTCCTTCTTCCATGCCCTTCTGTCAGGCTTCCAGCAGAAAGCTTGGCCTAGATTAGAGGTGTGTCTTCCCACCTCAAAAGTCCAGACTGGAAGTGGATCTTCCCACTTCAAATTAAGCAAAAATCACTCCCAAGCGTGCCACTCTGCTTGGGGTTTTAGTTAATTCCAGACATAGTCAAGTTGACAGCTGAGAACAGCCATCACAGTCTTGTCTGGAACTGCCAAAGACGAAAGCTCTCTCCTCCTTTTTCTGTTGGGGATTTGTGCACGGTGACTTTCTTTATTCTCCATATTGGCTCAGAGAAGGCCCCCACTTAATGCTTGATGGTATTCCTCCCCATGTAACTTCCTTCCTTCTTCCTGTTTTGATGTTTGCATTATTCTCATCTTAATCATCATCATGGTCATCCTTATAATTGTAGCTAATAATTAATAGCTAGTAATTCTGCTGACATAGCAGCAAAAGGTAGTTGGTCAGTTAAGTACCTGGTACTTTTATAGCCTGGTGACTTTGGTAAGTGTTCATTCCCAGGGACATTTAGACTTGAGGTTGTACCAAAGTACTTACGTGTGTTGGAAATAGGCTATGTGTGTGGCTCTAGCTTTGTAGTTAGTCAAGGCAATAGAAAACCAAAACTGGTTAGTTGATTTAACTCCTTTGGTTAATGAAGCTGCGGTGATTTCAATCACTTGTTGCCACTTTAGATGCATCCCATCTTTTCCTGTTTGGTAGTGGAAAGGAGAGGCTGTGCATGCAATACTTATCTTGTGGATGTGACCAAATAGCTGAGACAGCAGCTTGAAGTAGAAAGGGTTTATTCTGGCTTATGGTTTGGGGATACACTGGCAGAGCAGAGAGGATACACTGAGAGTGAGGGGCAGGAATGGGAGGCAACTGGTTACATTGTGTCAGTAGGAAGGAGAGAAGATACTAGCCCTCTGCCACTTTCTGTTTCGTAGTTAAGCCCATGGGAAGGTGCTGCCCACACTCATGGTGGGTCTTTCTTCCTCTATCCCCTCCTCCTCCCCCCCCCCCCCGAAAAGTGCCCTCACAGAGAGACCCACAGTGTGTCTCTTTCATCATTCCAAATCCAGACAAATTGACAAGATAAGTGACCACGGGCTGCATCTCTTCTTGTCCCCTACAACTGCCCTCTCTTTCCAGCTCATTATCACCATCTTGGGTCTGAGGCGGTCTGTTTTTTGATAACTAGTGATCCTGTGTAGGGCCTAGCCTGTGCTACATAGGTCTCTCAGTTGTTGAATAATCTTTGCTTTTAGTATTTCCTTCCCTACTCAAAAACCTTGAGGGCTTCCAGGGCTCCTCAGAGCAAGAACCTGGTGATATGGGACAGTGTCTGTCATTGAGGCTGGGGGTGGGGGTGGGGATAGTTGGCTTCTCTCCCTGGAAGGTTCCCTCTTCCCTCCCTGTCCTCAGAGCACAGGACAATATCATCCTGCCCAAGACCTCCAGAGGTTCCATGGTTTTTACAACCTTCAAGTAACAACAGTAGCTGGGCTCCAAGCACTCAAGATGTGAACCTTTTGGGCACATTTCCTATTCAAACCGTACCATAGCGGTACGCAAACGGTATGTTTGATATGGAGAGATTAAATGCTGCAAGGTTTGCTCAAGGGGCATGCAAGGGACTTGGAAAAGTGTGTTTGGGACATGTCTTAGTCAGGGTTTCTATTCCTGCACAAACATCATGACCATGAAGCAAGTTGGGGAGGAAAGGGTTTATTTAGCTTACTTCCCCATGGCTGTTTATCACAAGGAAGTCAGGACTGGAACTCAAGCAGGTCAGGAAGCAGGAGCTGATGCAGAGGCCATGGAGGGATGTTCCTTACTGGCTTGCTTGCTTCTCCTTGCTTGCTCAGCCTGCTCTCTTATAGAATCCAAGACTTCCAGCCCAGGGATGGCACTACTCCTTTGATCACTAATTGAGAAAATGCCCCACAGCTGGATCTCATGGAGGCATTTCCCCAACTGAAGCTCACTTCTCTGTGATAACTCCAGCCTGTGTCAAGTTGACACACAAAACTAGCCAGTACAATTGACCCTTTGTCAACTTGACACACAAACACATCACTATTAAGCCTCAACCCTTATGTTCTTATTTATCCCCAAGATCTAAAGTCTCACAGTCTTTACATATTAAAAGTTTAATCAATTTAAAATGTCTAATATTTTTTAAAATTTAAAGTCTCTTAACTGTGGGCTCTATTAAAATATATTTTTTTTTTAAGAGGGAAAAATATCAGGGCACAGTCATAATTAAAAGTAAAACCAGTGTCTGGGATCTAACTCACGATCTTCTGGGCTCCTCTAAGGGCTTTGGTTATTTTTTTAGCTTTGCCCTTTGTAGCACACATCTTTATTTTTTGGGCTCTAGATGTCTGTATTTTATTGTTGTTGCTGTTTTTGGTGATCACTGTATGGTATTGGCATTTCTAAAACACTGCTGTAACTAGGCTTTATCAGTAGCCTCTCATAGACTGTCTTCACGGTGTCAAGCCTCAACTCCTTTGTATGACACCTTCAGTCCTGGGCCATGAATTGTAAACTGAGGCTGCACCTTCACCAATGGCCTTTTATGGCCTCTCACTGTGCTGAGCCTCAGCTGCTCTCTATGACCCCTTCATGTTGTCAAAATCAGTACCACCTGGGTGACTCTTATACATTACCAAGTCCTGCTGCAGCACAAGGTACAACCTTGGCTACCTCTGGAACACAGTCTCTTAGTGCTCTCAGAAAACACTTCCCAGAAGATGTCACCTCAATGATGCTGGTCTCTTTTTAATTACTGCTAATTTCTTAGCTCTAGCTAACCAGCATCAATAGTCTCAGCAATGTAAAGTTTTCATTTTAGTAGTTCTGGTATCTTGTTAATCACAGCTGATCCTTCAGCCCCAGCTAACCAGAACCACAGAATCTTTATAATCAAAACATCACGGCCCTGATAAGAGTCTTTAATTTTCCCTCTGAAATTTCACAAGCCAGGCCTCTATCTCTGCACTGTTCTCAACATGGTCTTCCAAGCTCCTACAGAACATCCCACAGAGTTTTTAACAGTCAGTGGCTGATCTTCTAGCTCAAAGTTCTAAAGTCCTTCCACAGTCCTCCCCAAAACATGGTCAGGTTGTCACAGGAATACCCCACTCCTGGTACCAATTTGTCTTAGTCAGGGTTTCTATTCCTGCACAAACATCATGACCATGAAGCAAGTTGGGGAGGAAAGGGTTTATTTAGCTTACTTCCCCATGGCTGTTTATCACAAGGAAGTCAGGACTGGAACTCAAGCAGGTCAGGAAGCAGGAGCTGATGCAGAGGCCATGGAGGGATGTTCCTTACTGGCTTGCTTGCTTCTCCTGGCTTGCTCAGCCTGCTCTCTTATAGAACCCAAGACTTCCAGCCCAGGGATG
>JADRCD010129026.1:20795-35536 GCA_019843815.1 Montemys delectorum | reverse complement strand
TGTGTGTGTGTGTGTGTGTGTGTGTGTGTGTGTGTGTGTGTGTTATAAAGGGACTTTATTAGGTTGACTCTTAGGACAGGGTAGTCCAGTGCTTTTTTGCATATAGAGAGACATAGGACCTGGTGGCTGTTCAGTCCATGAAACTAGAGGCCTCAAGAACTCCCACCCAGCATCAAAGCCCAGGAGTTCCCTGAAGAGTCAGTAGAGTTTAACTTACACTGATAGAAGGAGAAGCTGGAGTGTGATGTCACTGGAGGATGGTGGCAACAGTGATAAACACACCATGTACGAAGACATCAGGCAGGCATGCACTGCTTTTCTCAGACCTCTTTTTATCCGAGCCTTGTACTAGGAGGTGCATTCAACCCTGGAGCAAAGCTGGTGAGGGTTCCTGTTCATACATTTTTGTGGATTATTTAACATTTTCTTCGTAACAGATTGAGGAATCCCTTTAGCACTCCTGTGATTGTCACGGCGATAAAAATCCTTCAGCCTTGAGTCTAAAGGACAACCTTGCAGGCATTTGAATCTCACTTGGCATTTCTATTCCTTCTAGCACTGTAAATGCAGTAGCCCAAGCACATCCTGACACTCGTGTTTTCTCCTGAGAATTTGACCAAGAATCTGAGGGCTGATCCTTTCTATACGATACTTCTGTTCTCTTTGGCTGCTTCAGAATTCTCCCTTTTGAGAATTTGATTGATACAGCTGGCCGTGCCATGTTGAATTGATTACTCTGGGGGTATTTTAAGATTTCTGGGTCTGGATTTCTGTTTGTCTCCCAAGATTCAGGATGTTTCCAGACACTGCTTTCACCTGTTGCTTCTTTTCTTTCCACATGGAACTCCTATCCGTGTGTATCCGTGTGTATCCGTGTGTATCTCTTCAGCCCATCTTGACTTATTTACTCTTTTGTTTCACTTTCCTGCTTTTCCCTCTAGTTGTCTTATTAAAAATATCTTGCATTTTACCTCATTAACTTTGTCTTCTGCACAATGAGGTCATCTGGTTAAACTGCATCTGCAGTGGGAGCCACAGTTAATGGTCATCAGAGTTCTAAAGAATAAGCATCCCATTTTACCCTGGATACGATAGGCTACCCCAGAACTGTGAGCTCTGTGGGGCAGGTGATAGAGATTTCATACTGCAAATCTGGAACTGGATTCATTGAATAGAATGTCTTCTTCTGAGTTTCTGAGTGATGCTGATGAAATGCTAGAAGGATTCCTGGAGAGTCCATGGTGCTCTGGTCTGTGGCTGAAAGGAAACCACAGCTGTAGGGCCTGGAGCCTAGGTGTAGGGAGGGCCATCTCAAGATCCTGCGAAGCACTGTGTGAAACATTTCCATCTAGTCTTTGTGAATGCAAGTCTTTCTCAGTAGATAAGCAAGAAGACCTGGAATTGAAATCCAAGTCTTGGAATCACAAAGGGTTTACTATAGGATGGTGGCAGACAAGCCTGCCCTAGAGACTTCACAAGTATCTCCCTATGGAACTTTGGCTAGATGTAAATATTTCCAGGCTATAGTTGGGAGGTGTTTACTTGAGTTCCCGACCTGTCAAGGTCTACTAGGAACTAAGAACCGCAGGCCTGACCCAGTGTCAGAAGTTGGCTGGTCCCCCATATAGGTAGCTTTGTTCCTGGGTTATAACCCAAGGAGCTTCATGAACACTTGGGGACAATTTAGTATCTGCTGTGGTACAGCTGGCCACATCTTCATCTAGGTCCATGTGTTTGTAAGACAGAGCTAGACCCGTAGCTGAGAGACTGCACTGAATTATAAGGAAACTGTCAGATGATCAGACCTCCTGTGGTGGCCCTGATATTAGACTCTTCCTTTGCTGGATGGTTTCAGATACAGGCTCTGAGCCAGGTATGGATGTGACTAAACCCTTTGGGTCGTTTTTTGACTGTCTTTGAATCATACCACACAAACAGAAATAAATTGTTCAGTAAGAATTTGAGGGCAGGATATGTTGATATGAAACTAACTCCTAACAACAACTCCTATGTTCTCAAAGGGTCTCCCCAGAGGTCACAGCAGGGTCAGCTCTGTAAGGGCAGAAGGGAAGATGCCTAGGACCCTTCAGCCATTTTGCATTACAGACTGCTCAGCCCTGGATGCAACTTTGAGTCTTGGGTTAGCTACAAAGATGCCTCTCTCACAAGTACATCTTGACTATTGATGATATAAAGAAGGCAAGCTACTATGGAGTGAATAAAGCTAATATTTTTCTTAGCTTTACCAAACTGTTTTTTTTTCTTTTTTACTGTGAAACAAATGAGTAAAATCATATCAACAGACACATGGAAGTCACTGTCACTTAGAGCTCTTCAGTTAGGAGTCATCCTGCCTTAGATGGTCATTGTTGGGCTTGTGCTAGGTTAGGATCAAGGTATTGGTCTACCTGGTCCATTTCCCAAGCTAAAAAGCAAGAGAAATATTGATACCATCAGACCATCAGCAATGTTTCTAACAGCGAAGAAGTTGTAGAACTGAGCAGAGGGTTTGTAAAGCCCAGACGCAGTTTCCGTGAGAAGAGAGCTCTGAGGGTAGGTTGTGAAAAGCATGCAGGGCTGGCCTTCGGGAGCCCTCTGGGGGCTGCATTGGCGCTGCTTGCAGGTGCTCCCACCTGAGCTTTGTTCTGGCTGAACACTTCACTGCTTCCTGAGATGGCTTTGTGAAAGTAATGTAAAGCCTAACGGTAGGCACAGAGGGGCTGAGAGACACCTGGAGCAGATGGAGGGTGTTAGGAAGGTAAGACCAAAATGAAGGAAGATAGTTCATATTTGAGTGGTTGTCCCCTAGTCAGAGCAGTTACTCTTCACTTTCAACTTGACTAGATCTATGATCTATATGTCTATAAAGAGACATGCCTCTGGGAAGGTCCGTAATATGCCAAGAAATAAGGCATCCTTTTTTATAAACTCAGTAGCTACCAGGTCCTCAGCATCTCCAGAAGGTAGCCATTGTTGGAATACCCTAGTCCAAACTTTATAATCAATCTAATACATCCTCTTGGTAAATATATAATATATATACACATATATATGCACACACACATATATATATATACACATATATACATATATAACTGTAACACACACACACATATATATATGTACATATATATATGTGTGTGTGTGTATGTGTATGTATGTGTATATATATATACACATACACATATATATTACTGGTTCTGTTTCTCTAGAGACCCCTAACACACAAAGCTAAACAGTGCAGGAGCCCACACTCACTCACCGTCCTGTGTTACATGATTGTTTCCAAGAGGCATCGTCTCTATCTTCCCATACAGAGGGCCCCTTTCCACACCTCTTGTTTCGAGCTGTCCTTGAAAAGATAAGGAGTCATTGACCTTGTTCTTTCTGCACATCAGGCAAGGGGAGCAGAAAGGCAAGGGGAAAAGAGGGTGGGGAGAAGTAAAGGCTACAAGATTAGGTCCTGCTGCCCCATCTGTTCAGATTCTACAAATAACAATGAAGTTTTGGTTCATAACTTAGAGTAAAACCCCATTTGTTCTGAAGTGCTCACCTTACATAAGAAGAATCAGTGAAGACCAGATGGGCTTTGCGGAGTCAAAAACAGAATTAGGCACGCTGCAGGTAAGCACGTTTTGTGAAGTGATAGTGCAAGTCACAATTATCCTAATAAATGCTTTGATCTGCTTTGCCAACCATGATGCCATGTTTTAACACTCATTCAAAACATAAAATTTTTAAAAAGCTCCTTTATAGAATGTGTCAGGCAGTCAAGGCCTCCCACAGTATAGTGTTCTCAAAGCCTGTGAGCCTCCCTTGGGTGCCAGCCTCAGTAGTATGTAGAAGCAGAGCCCTGAACACCACTCATCTCTGTAGGAAGAGGGGCCTGCTGGGAGATTGAGAATTTTGGTGTGTGACAGTGAAGGTCAAGTCTTCGTGGGGAGTTGTCAGCAGTAGGGCCCTAAACATCTAGCTGGGTGTTTATTCCAAAGGTTGTCAGTGACTTAGCAGCAGGCTTTATCTTTCCCACAGCCATGGAATCTCCTGCTGTTCCCAGGTAGTTGTATTGAATGCTTTGGAAGAGGAGCAGCCAGTTCACTTTTCCTCTGCTCTCCTAAATCTCATTCCATCCTATCCAGGAAGGGCTCCTCTCTGCCTGGGGACCTCACAACCTTGCCAGCAGCAAACAGGTGGCAGGATTGCCATTTCATTCTCAGTGAACTGTCTATAAATCCACGGAGAACCTCATTCTATAGACAGAAGACTGATGGAAAGAGATAATGCCTTGCTACATGGGTTCCTGACACCTGCTGTGCTACAGCTGCTCAGTGAGATCAATATTCTGCTGAAGCCACAGATATTCTTCTGAGTCTCCACCTTAGTCTACTGCCTTGGCTAGTGACCACTTGTGTTTAATGGTCCTGATCTGAGTCCAAGCAGTTAGATCCAGTAACAAAATGCTTCTGCAACTGCCCCCATAGCTATCTCCACACTCCTGCCCTGCTGCCCCCCACCAGATATCTTTCTTCCAGATGTGACTCACTTACCCGCTCTGCGTCTGACTCCCTCAATCTCTTTGTCTGCCTCTCCTCCTGCATCAAATATCAGCTTCTCCAGGTAGAATCTTTCATTTCTATCTCTGGGGATTATTCGTCTTGACTGTAAGGGATTAGTACCCTGTGTGCTGATGGATACTGAAGCCTCCACTTTCAGACACAAAGATCGCTTCTTAGCTGAGCAAGATAAACTCATCACAAGTCTTCCCCCATTTGAGCGCTAAGTTGATTCTCCTTTCCTTTGTGTGTAGAGATTTAATAGGCTCTCAAGATCCGAAATGAAAATAAATAGGAAGAGGTTTTAAAGTTGGAAGAATTGAATCATAATAGATGAAAGTAACATAGAGTGTGCATGACTTTTTCCCCAGAGCCTGCTCCTGGCTGCCCGCTGTGCTCACAAATCTTTCATCTCCGTCAGTGGCAGAGGCATGTGAGTTCTCTAGTCCTGACTTACTGCTGTAGGCAAAGTCATTTTATCTTGACTCTCTGTCCTCAGTTTACCAGCTTCTTCATGTTTAAGAACTACAGGGTGGTTAAGAACTTTTCACAGTGATAAAGGACCCAGTTACTGGTTCTTATTCCAGGGAAATTAATAACAGGTCCAGAGCCTTGGTTGGGAGAAGAGATGGAAAAGGTTCTAGAGGCAATGACTCGCCCAGCGTGGGTTAATCTGGCTCATTAGATAGAGTCTGAACCCTCTGGGGCTGCTGTGACATTGCAGCACAGGCCAGGTGCAGGAAAGCATCAGTGATTTGTCTCTTGTTGTGGAGCCTGGAGTCCCAGGTCAGGTATGGATGGAAACTGGTCCTGGTGACCCCGGGAACCCTTCTCACTTGGCTCTCACATGTAGGAAGTGGCAATGAAGCTCCTTCTGGAGCCCTAAAAATGACCGATGTTGACAGTTCTTTGGACTGTAACCCATGAAGACCAAGTCTTTCTCAGGGACCATCTACCCAGATTTCTTCTTTAGGGTGAACTGTCTCCCTTATGTGGAGCTAAGAGGAGACTTCTCTAGCTGTGCTGTACAAATGCCCTCTGCTTCCTGCTCAGCATAGATGTGATCCTAAGATGGCAAAGGGTTTCCCCTGCCAAGCAATTTTCTAGCATAGAGAGTTTGTTGTTGTTGTTTTTGTTTTATTTGTCTTTACTTAGATAAGTCGTGATTCAAAGTTCCTGCCAGTTTACCCAGGTAGCAGTGTGACTCCTATGCATCTTCAGTCTGTGGTCCTGTCCCAGAAAGAAAAAGGAAAATGACAGCCACTAGCCATCAGAGCCAATGTAGAATTACCAAACCCAAATCAGAAACCAGGTACAAATGAATAGTGAGGTCGGGGGAAGAATGAGCCTTGTGCTCCTGGAAATAACGGTTGCCATGGTTTCAGAGCATGGGATCTTAAAGTTTCTTCAGATCAGATGCCTTTAATGTCAGGTACTAAAAGAGTCAGAAGCCCCTCCTCTCTCCTGGTGGTGACTATGGGTCCTTGCCTTTGCTAGCCTGGCCTTTTGAGTACACTTGGGTAAGTGGTTAACATATACAAGCTTAGTTTCTGAATCTCAATAATAACACCCTCACAGGGTGAGGATAACACCATGGTAATGTTTGAAAACTGATGCACAGTGTTTAATACAAAGGAAGGGTACCTGCCAGCTGGCTCTCCTTATTGTTCATTTTAAACACCATTGTTTGTTAGATGTGTAAAGTGTCTTCATCGCCCCTCCCATGTTATTTAATTTTTGACTTACAGAGAGATACAAAGAGAATTAATATACTTTCATTTGAAAAGCATAAGAATTCTTTGCACATTGTTGACCTGTTAAAAAATGCTCATCAAAAGGGCAAAAATTCCCAACACCTACGTAACCTGAGCTACAGGTGATCCAACACCACCTTCTAGCCTTTAAAGGTACTCATCCCCACATAGGCATGAGCACATGTACACACATGCACAAAGAATAATCATTAAAAAAAAACAGAAATAGGAGAGAGGTATACAATTCTGTATTCTTTCCTTTTTATTTTTTAACTAGGGATACTCTCAAGACAGGGTCTCACATAGTTATAGCTGAGACTGGCCTTGAACTGATCCTCTTGCCTCCACCCACTGGACCCAGTGAAATTCTTTACTCATTTTCTCACCTCTCTGAAAATCAGTAGAATCCTAGCCAGAAAACATTACCCAAGGTTCCTGGAGCAGAATTTAAGTACCTTGTGGACTATGAATTTATTTTCAATTTTCTACCAGTATCTAAATGAAACAGAAAAGGCACAAGTGACCAGAAGGTTTTTTTCTATGTTGAGCAATGTGCATGGTGTGGATAAATCCTAGCTTGTCCCAGCTCCATGAGCGTCTGGACAGTACAATTACCTGGTACATGAAACCCTTTAGTAAGCCAATATATTTATTGATGAAGTTTTCTCAGAGAACACTTTGGGTATCATTTAGTGTTTGGTCTTGAAGTTAAAAAGAGACTTCTAGTGGAACAAGTTAAAAAATAATAAGTTTGGGGATATGATGCAAATAAGGATGAAGGTTTAAAAATGAGGAATTTGATTGGCAGATCAATTCATATCCCACCACCATTACTGAACTCTGATGTAGCATCAATATATTGTACTTAGTTAGCTTTGAGATACTATAACAGGTTTTCATTTTCAGAAGGCAAAATCAGATTATATGGTCACTAACATGGATGCTAGGGGTGCAGAGATATTGGATGGTCAGCACCAGAGAATGCAGAAGTAGTTGCTACTTGAAATTCAACTGGCCCTTCAGCCTTACATGGCTTTTGCATGGTCCTTTGGAGAGAATGGATGGCAGTTAGCTGCTGACCATGCAGGTGGATGCCACTGCTCCCCTGAAGCAGTCCTGCCCTTGGAGAGGGACATCATGGGGGTGTAAAACCTTGCTGAAGTAGGAACAAGGCTTTGGGTCTCAGGCTCCCTGGATGCAGCAGGGGCTGTATATGGTATCTTAGCTGCTTGGAGAAAGACAGGCAGGGGTCTCTATTTCAGATGAGCACTCAGATAGACTGTGGCAGATTTTCAGCCATTGTCCATATCCTTAACCAATAATTTTTTCCAATGTTTAAATGAATTTTACATAATACTTTCATAAAACATAATCAAATCCTGTTAAAATTCTTTTGGTCCCATTAACTGAGATTCCACTCAGATCCAGACAAAGGACTGGACTTTTACTCCATCATCACAGATCTTCAAACATCATCCTGGGTAGATGGTACCCTCCCCACTGACAAAAGAGGACCAGAACCCTGGATTCTGCTTGTTTTTCCTGTTTGTCTGAAGAATGAATAGAGTCCAGGTCCATTTTCCTCTATTCCAGATTGACTTTATCATCTTCTCTGTAGCCTCGTTCAGGGCTCTTGATCATTTTTACCAGAAAGCTTTAGAATATTGCTCTGACATTTCACTTCCTTTAATATCTGTGTGTTTAGGAGTTGAGGCACTTTGGGCTTTTGCAAGTGCCCCGTTGCAAGGCTTCTTCATGTGTCTTGTGTTATAATTTGCACATCTGTTGGTTTGCATATCTTTTCTATATTTGGGGGCAGTAGGAGTCTTCACATCTGGTGTACAGAGAACGTCAGAACCCCAACACTTGTTTCTGTTGCAGAAATCATTCTTTGGGGGCTGGCTTTGGGGAAGCATGCCAGGCTAACATCTCCCACTTTGTCAGGCAGGCTTGCTGTTCTCTCTGCTGGTTGTTCCCCTTCTCTAGCTGCTACGCTGACCAAATTGCTCTGTGGTGAGCTAACTCCTTCTCACAGCCTGACCCTGTAGAGTGGACGGCTCCCATGCTCTATTTCTAGACAAGACATGTGCCCACACTTGACTGTTCCACCACCCACACCCAGTTCTACTTGGGAAGCATCACAAGAAAACAGATGGTCTAAACTGTGTCCCTGGTCTGGCCTTCCCCACATGCTGGGTCCAGTTACTCCAGCACAGCTGCCAAATAAAACAGCTAGACTTCTGTGCATTCTGCCAAACCTTGGATGCACTGTTGATTCCTTCTTGTCCTGTGATCTGAGTCTGATCTCTACACTAATTTTCCCCTCCTGCCACCTACCCAGGCTGGCTTCCCCAAGCACTCCCCTTGCCTGGTTACTCCAGCGGTTCACAGTTTTCTCTCCTGTTCCACACTGTCTCTTTGGCCTATTCACCACACATTTTATTTTTTCATAAAGTTTTCATCAATTTCTTATCATCATACCATTTCTTTGCTCAGAGCTTCTCAGTGACTTCCTAATGCAGTTAGAATAAAGCCTATGCTCTTATGGTACCCAAAATAAACATAAGAACAGATTTTTAATGCTATCCAGTGTTGCATAGAGAACATAATAATTTGTCATACAGAACACACAGGTCTAAGGCTGCTATTCCTTGAAACCAAGGAACAAGGAATCTTGAAATGAAGGAGTTAGAGACAAATGGTTCTACGTGGAAGACACAATTGAGAGAAAGCAACTAGAAACAGTTATGAAGGCAGAGATGGTGATGCTTAGCCCATTCCCCTAAGCCATTCTGTCAGCTACCGGCACCTTCACTTTAAACTCACCACCACCTTACACTCATCCTCTGGCACAGCCTGCAGAAATGCATTCATCACCCTTCATATTCTATGAGGCTGGAAAATCAGCTGGAAATAATTAAATGTTTCATTCTCACTTAAGAACTGCTTATTAAGGTTGGAACCATCAGGGATCTCTGTTTAAAAAAGAAAGATTACTTATTCATAGGAAGCTGTTTTGAGAGCCGCTCACACATGGAAAGTCTCCATATCCCTCCTCCCTTATGCCCTCCCCCTTGCTTAGCAGAACTCATAGATGAGAGGTTATTACAACAGTATTGAGTGTGGACTGCAGACGGATACATGTGCAATATGGGTTTGAAGGACTTCGCAACAAGGACAGTTACTGGGGGTTGAGTCAGCTTTACGTCAATCACCTCCCCATGTTCATACTGAAGCAAGGACCCAGAACTTCTGTGGAGCTCTGCTGTGGATCCTAAGTGCATGTACTGGGAGATCCCAGTTGCTATCAGCACTGATTGTGTTGGTGTTTAATGGCATGTTAGGATTCAGGTGGTAGGTGGGCTTCACACTAATTACAGCTAAGATGCCTATAAAAGGGTAACCAGAACAAGCCGTCTGTCCCATCTGACCTTCTTTCCTTGTGCCTATTGAATTAGAAACAGCTCTTAGTAAGGGAATTCAGTGTGGCTCTCCACTTTGGTAAGGCTAGCCTAATATACCTATTGACTAGAAGATTAAGACTGTCTGCTGCTTTTCCAAGTGTGTCACAGCTGAGCATAGCCCAGCAGGTGCTAGAAGCACTTGGCCCCTGCTGGATTCCCAACCAGGTGTCCTTCTTCAGCTGACTAGCTCCCTGTCGTTTTCCCTCCTGCTGCAGGTCCAGTGCATTGGAGGTGCTGGCCCTGGATGGAGCCAGCACAGGAGTCCTTCAATTCTCCACTGCCCAGGACTGTGCTGACTGGCTGCGTGCAATCTCAACCAACATCAATGACCTGACGCTTCAACATGTGAGCATCAAGTCTGGGACTTACTCCCTTTCTTCTTTGTGTTAGCAGTCATGATGAGAGGCTTCCAAGGATAATCAACCCACGGCAAGGTTAGGTCTGCATACAGAACATCTATTTGTTTCAGAGGATCGAATATCTAACTTCCATAGCTAAAACTTAACCTGTTCAAATGTGTTTAGATACATATTTGGAACCTCCAGGCTAGTTTCCTCTCTGTCTGTCTCTCTATCCCTTCCCTCCCATTCTCTCTCTTGCCGCTATGTATAACCATCTTAAGACAATGTGTACAATGTAGCATTTTTATTTGGATAAATTAATAACTGGTATAAAAATATGATACACACACCCTGGTTTTCCTCTGGCCTCACCAAGTGTATGCACACACATACATGAGCACAAATATATACACACATATACATGAGCACACACACACATTTATTTAAAAATAAAAAAGGAATACCTAACCAGAGACATAAACTGTGTCTCATTGAAGGCATTTGGGTCAGAAAGAAGCATTCTGTGCCTTGGGTTATATGTTTAATGTTCAAAGTCAGCAAGATTTGTAAAAGAAAGAATAAATTGATATATACTAGGGAAGAGAACATCAACTCCTTGTTAAGTCTCTCATGAAGTACTGCAAGCTGTAGCCATGTAGCTGTGGCAGGATTGGCCTACGGCCAATGTCTTGGCTCAGTTCCCATCTTCATTCTCTCCTAATACTCATGCTGTATGTTGGCTTCATGTTCCTTTATATGCTCTTGGCAGCTGGATGACACAGCCTAGTGACTGCTGTCGCCTCATTCCTCATCTCCTGCCTTGTCCTGGCAATTGCTTAATAATCTGAGATGTTTAGGGGTGTGGTCATATGTGAGATTTCCACTCTGAAGGCACGAGAGCCATCTCTCTGCTGGTGTATAAACATCTTCCTACAGTCTCCGTTCTACTGTTCCATACTTTGAATCCCTATGGTACTGGTTGGGTAGATGTTTTTTAATTAAACAACTAAATATATAAATAAACAAACAGAAAGAAGACAGGTGGGGCTGGATTAACATTTGAAGAAATGCCAGTGAGTGTAGAGTTCTCCTAATTGGGTGACTGTCACAGGTGATCCTTGGGCAGCATGGCAGGGCAGACATGTGGGCTCACAGGCTTGGGTGAATCTTCCTCTGAACTTCAATTCTTCACTGGTTAAATTGTTGAAACTGACATCTACAGTTCTTCATGGTTCAGAGATATAAGTAAGGAATGAACTACCCACTGTGGGCATTGGTCTTTGTGTCATTGTAGCATGACACAGAGTAGAGGCCCTCTCTCTCTCTCTCTCTCTCTCTCTCTCTCTCTCTCTCTCTCTCTCTCTCTCTCTCTCTCTGGTAGACTTTAAGCATCTGTCATCCCGTAGCTTCCCTCACTTCAAGGGCTGGTATTTGGGAATGATGACCTTAGTGTGCCTGTGCACTTTGTTTTGTTTCTTTGTTTTCCTGCCTTGAGAATTGCGGTGATAAATTTGTATTTGCTCTGATTTGAAGATAAGCACAGCATAAGAGGAACCTCATCTCCAAGGAACTTTCCTGGGCTGATTAATTTCAGCTGCCATTTAGACAGGCTGAGAAGTGGAGGCAATAACATGCGTGGCACACTGACCCCTTGCTGTCTTCCTTCTACAGATGAAAATGGCAAATAAACGCTGTTCTCCCTGTGACCAGGTAAGTGTATGCCTTCAGCCCAGCAGGATAACAAACCCCTAAAGTGGCTGCTTCCTTTTGTGGAATTTAGATAGGAAAATGCTAGTGAGAATCATACTGAATTTGGTAGACTCTGCCACGTGCATGAACTCAAAGCTTTCCATTTATTTGGGAACACACTGGGGGACTGTTATGATCACCTGTGTTTACAGAGATAAATGGTGCCTTTGGGTTGTATTCAGTACAAAATGTGATCTGAACAGGATTTAGAAAGGACTGTGTGAGAGCCCAAAGGGGATTCAGGATGTTGAAAGGTCTGTGTGACTTGGGATCATTTTGTTATATGATGTTGTTGACTTGATGAGAGTTTATTCTGGAGCCAAGTTTCAGTAACCGTGGCCCACAAACACTTGTGGAGGTCCCTCCCCCTCCCCCCCCCACAAAATACCAGTAACAGTTTCATGAAGTTTTTATGGTAATGAAACAGAGAAAATTGTAAGTCAAGCTACTTTTAGAATATAGTGATATGAACATCGAGTTGGTTGTTTAAAGCAAAATGGGAAAATATAGTAGGCTTTACATGTTGTGGCATTCTTAGCTGTAGAACTAATAATAGCTAGTGGTCTGTTAGAACCTTCTGAAAGGATCTTCCTGATTGTTACAAGCATGGTAGGTGAGACTTGGAGTAAGCCATAAATCTTCCTAAAGATAAAGAAAAGTTAAGATAATTTGGCTCTGGATTTGCAACACTCCTACTATTTATGACGAAATCATCCATGTAGACTCTCATCAACACAGAGGTGGAATTCAGTTTATAACATTCTTATCTATAGTTGCTGGGGCTCCCAGGAGCCACTGACCTAGAAGGTGTTAATATCTGTGCCTAAGATCCTGTTACCCCACTCCTTCAGGGCAATGTTCTCACATGGTGCATTACCTAGGTCAAGGCTCCCCCTAACAGGCCCCTCTTCAACACCAGCTCTTCCTGAGTACTCCTGGCCCCTATCCCCCTTTCATAGAGTGGCTGTTAGTCATATCTTGGGCTGAGCACATGAGGGAAAACTTGTTTATAGTCCATTGACTGCCAGACTATGTCTTTCATAGGTTTGCAGAAGCATGAGTTATAACCCCAAGAAAACTAATGCCAATGTATTCCTGTTATTGTAACTGGTGCTTATGAGTGCCCTAGCAGTGGTTATCATCAGAATCTAAAGTCAAGGCAATGACACTCAGGAGAACATTGCTCTGTCAATTCAATGTTGACTGAGAAAGAAAATAAATTTAGTCCATACTTTAATCAGACCTCTTAGTCAGCATTTTTATACTGATAATAATAACTCTTCTAAATATAATTTATTACTTTCAATATTTTATAAATTAATCATCAGCTATTTTGTTTTACATAGCTTAAAAGGAGGCTAGCTATTTTATGATTAATACTTCCATAAATGGCTTCAAACAAGAACAGCATTAATTCCATATCTTCCCACATTAAAATATTATATTTCCACTAAAGTTTGCAGCTTGAGGATAAATGTCTTACAATTTTGTCCACTAAGACACCTCCACTTGGTTTACACATAAACATTTTCTCAATTTATCTGTTGCTGGTGAGGTGTTGAATTCATCACCAGATGTGTTGGGTTTTTTTTTTCCCACAAATGATTTACTGTTTTTGAAATTGAATTTCATTAGCCCCTCAGAACTCTGAAGCATCTCTAAGATTCTGTGCTTGGAGAATTGACCCCTTCAAAGATGACAAGGAGTGGCATGGACCTTTTCCTCAGCTCCTCCAGTCAATTCAGTGAGGGCCACGGGGCCCTGCTGCCTGTTGAGATATCAGTGACCAAAGGGGAGCTCACCACACATGATGAAGAAGGTGGAAAGGTCAGGTCTCCTGGAGGGGTTAGTGAGTTCCAGTGTGCCACTGGAAAGTGGTGTCTCCAGAACATGGATCTGGATTGCATCAGAGAATGGTGGCATTTGCAGGTAGATACAAACAACTTTCCTACAATGAAACAGCGTTGTTCTGTGGGAAGGATGTGTTTCATTTACTTTGGAATTCACCTCTTTCTGTCACTGGATATAAGGACACAGTGAAATGACAACTCTTGGTACTGCAGAACCTTTGAGGAGCCTGCAGGTCCTACACCGATCACCTCTCACATCAAGAGAGATCACCTTCATCTGGTGAATTCCACTACACATCACATTTGGCTGACATTGCCTTGTTTGATGAAAGCCTGGGATCTAAATCCAGCTGTGTCCTTTTCTGGCAGAAACGTTGAATATACTGTCGTCTGAGCTCCCATTTCTTCATATGTACAGCAAAACAAACTCATGCAACTTAAATCTGAAGTTTTATTTTTCTGGGATTTTATTTATTCATATATTTATTTCTGGACTGAAAATTTACATAGCACTTTGAACCTGCCCGAGGGCTTCATTAGTGTTTTCACGTCAGACATGAAAGGAGCATCATGCTGTGCTGCTGGCCTGCACGCCACTCTTGCCATCCTAAGTGTCTGGGTTGCTCTAGAGAAGTGGGTACACATTTGCTCCAAATTTGACACACTCTATTTTGTGTCTTAGGATTTGAAATTAAGCCCTTAAAAAATGAAAAGCAATATTTTTTTCCACTTTACGCAACAATTGACTGTTGGTGTATAACAAATAATAATTAAATAAATGTGAAAAAAAATCCAAAGGTTTAAGGTTGTCATCTAGGATGCAACACAAGACCAAGAGCAACTTGGAGAAGAAAGGAAATTATTTGTCTTATATTTCCATATCAGTATTCATCATCAAAGGAAGTTAAGAGAGGAGTTCAAACAGGGTAGGAGCTCAAACAGGACAGGAACTCAAACAGGACAGGAACTCAAACAGGACAGGAACTCAAACAGGGAAGGGACTCAAACAGGGCAGGGACTCAAACAGGGC